>CM030367.1:1116048-1248237 GCA_017893485.1 Hemerocallis citrina | reverse complement strand
TAAATTCACCAAACTTGATAAAGAAATATTGACCAAAGTTTTGGTTCAAAATAACATATGGAGCATAGTTCTTTAAAATGATTTGTCATCAAAATTACCGAAAAACTATTTTATTTTGCACGGGGACGGAACTATTCTAAGGAGGGAGTGTTGTAATGCCCCGATTTTTCATTTAATGAAAAATTATTTTATATTTGCACGTAGTGTGCACGTGCAATACTTTTGGCAATTATTTTCATTATGATGAGTATAGATATTTATGTATGTGCTTTTAATTATTTTTATATAAAGCCCTTCTTCCAATTAAACAAAAAGCCTTTTTTGTTAAAAGCCCAAATCTAATTTAATTGTTATTATTATTTTGGCCCAAAAAGTAAAGCCCATGAGCTATTTTATTTTTAATGCAACTTGTAATGTAGAATACAATTTAATGATTATTTTTTTTATACAAAACATAATGTACAAAAATGGAGACCAAGTTGCATGCACGTGCACTACACGTACACGTGCAATAGCACACTTGTGTGGCCGGTTTGGATCTCTTGGAGGGAATTGAAATTTTCAAATGGAGATCATGCTTGGTGGTTACTTAGTTGTGGGTAGTTAATGCAACTCCTACTTTCATCTTAGCCCTCCTCTTATAACCAATTACTTGATCCTAGCCCCATTCCATCAAGATTTTATTATAAATACGCCCCCCTCCTTTGTCTTCTTCATTAGAAATCTAATTGAAAAAGATACATTTTTAAGTGTGAGTTGAGGGTGAAGGTCGGCATTGCTTCAGAAGGTTTCGGTGGCAAGGAGCAAGGAGGAGAAGTCACATTATCAAACTAGAAGGCTTCGCGGGATTCGTTTACTTCGTCAATAAGGTGGGTGTTTCTCAGGACTTCTAATATAGTAATTATGCTATGGCAATAATGATTGTTACCATGCTTATGGAAAGTAAATTTACATATATCAAATTGCTCAGCGTTATGCTTATTGTGAAAGATGTGAAGAAATGATAATGAAGTAATGACACTTTAAAAAGACTGTAATTGGCTTGTACAGTCGACCGTCATGTGGACAAGTCGACTGGTACGAGGTGGATGTTTTTCTCCTGATTTCTAGATTTTAATTGTGTACTTGTATACAAACTGAAGTGATATAATGATTGCTAAATCCATATCTTCCATGCTGTATATAAATTAGGAGACATGAACGGATATTAGAGAACTGGGAATAACCCATACAGTCGACCGGTAATGTAAACAGTCGACTGGTGCATTGAAATAAAGTATGCATAGTTCAGAGTTCCATGAAACGAGGTTTTTAATGTGATGTTCTGTTAAATTGAGATTAGTATTCATCTCTGCAAGTAAATGATGAGTAAATGAAAGTGCATGCTTAGTATTTCTTTGAGGAAAGAAAACATTAGTTATGTAAAATTTATATGTTGTGATGTTAGTGAACAGATAAGAAATTACATGTTTATGTTAGTATGAATATAAACACAATGTGACAAAACGATGTATTGTGAATTGAAGAACAGAAGGGAAAGATGATTCCTTAATTTGAAATTGAACCTGTTCAGTCGACCGAATGCATGTAGAAGTCGACTGAACTGAGCATGAAAAGTGTACAGTTAAATCACCCAGAACAGACGACTGATTTGAATGGCAATCGACTGTTAAGTGAATGATACTTTAGACATGGAAAAAACTACGGAACAGCCGACTGGCCATGTGCAGCAGTCGACTCTCCCGAGCAGTTATGAAGAACTTCATTTAATTAAACAAGTCGACTGGACTGGCTCCAAGTCGACTGTTCAGAATGCTTTTGATATATCAGAAATCTTATTTGGTTTATGATAAAGATTGTGAATCTTATGGTTAATATTGGCAAACTCTATTTGTCTTTGCATGAATTTACATGAAGTGAATCATTGATTTAGATTGTGGGAACTAAATGAATATGAAAGCTAGGAACATGATAAAGAAAATCTGCGAGATTATCAAATGAACTCATGAGTTGGAAATGCTCAGATTTTAGAAATTGTGAGTTGGAATTGAAACAAAGGAGTAGCTAAGTCTCGCACCGGCAAATTGGAAAAAAAATAAAATGAATTGAATCAAAAGACCAAGGTTGGTCATGTTGAATGAATGAATAAGTCCGGTTTAGTGGAGAGGCTAACTCTAGAGCTTTGATTTTATTCATGATTCTAATAAAACTAAGGATTAGTGCATAGTGAAGACGTGATGAAAGTGAGAGAAAAACACGAGTATGAGAGTTAGAGTTTACGGTGTGGGTGTGTGAGCCACAGAATGCATGCTTGATGAGTCAAGACATGGCGTGGGCACAACTCAGTAATGATCGGACTTTAGCCACGCTTGTGGGATGTTTGGTGACTGCAAGAGGATCGTGTGCCATGAAGGAGGCTGAATTGCCACAGAATGCATGCTTGATGAGTCAAGACATGACGTGGGATTCCCCTCCAGGTTTTCTGTACACGAGCTTGTACTCATAGATCATCTAAGATACTTACCGTAGTTACAACAGTAGATTAAGTCATGGAGAGGGATTGAACCCTACAAAGATGAAGAACGATTAAGAGGCTTGCCCTCGGACCTATGTAGAATAGGATGCATAGAATCCCGAACAAGTCGCTGCTGTAGCGCCCCGTTTTCCATATACTGGGAAACCGAGACACGAGCCAGGACCTTTTCATTCAATTTGTCACAATACATAAGAAACCGGGAAAATTTAAAAACTTTTTATTAACATAATATTACAGGCCACGTGTTTCCACTAATACAATAAGTTACATCAGAGTGTACATGAGTAAAGGATAAACATCGCTTTTTCACTTGTAGATCATGCTTCGGCTAGAGTCCTTCTGGTTCGCGATCTTGTGTCCACAACCTATTGAAGTGGGGACGTCAGTATTCACTGACGCTTAAAGGCTGATCATATAGCAGCGGATCTCCAAACAATATATATACAACCATAGTAAAAATGTCGGTGTAGTTTAAGTGTTCGTGAGTGCAATGATCAGAATCTAACAATGTCAATCAAACTGGAATACCAATGCACTGTCAACTAAACTAGAACACTAATGTACTGTCGACCAAACTAGAATACTAATGCACTGTCAACTAAGCTAGGATACTAATGCTATGTCAACTAAACTAGGATGCATGTTCTAATGTCAACAAGTCTCCGAAAGCAAATATGCAGCCCATACTACATGCGACTCCATCTCAAGCCGTTTCTCCATACATAGGGATTGAACCCGCGTTATGAATTCTAATTGCACACAACCTGTTCCTGACACCTACACGTGACTCGCGAGGCTGCAGATGTGGTCATGTGCCACTATTGCATTTCGCCAGTGGTATCTATGTTTGCCACCGCGACCCGGCTAACCGAACCTCACTCAAAATAGACGAACCCAATGTATCGGGCGTCATTCCAAAAATCAAACTACAGGGTTTCGCAAGCGCAGGGTAGCACGAAGCCTACCCTGTGGCAC
Source organism: Hemerocallis citrina (assembly GCA_017893485.1). Lineage (NCBI taxonomy): Eukaryota > Viridiplantae > Streptophyta > Magnoliopsida > Asparagales > Asphodelaceae > Hemerocallis > Hemerocallis citrina. The sequence goes on along the minus strand of CM030367.1, from coordinate 1,244,726 downwards.
CCTCTGGGGTATCGCAAGCGCAGGACTGCACAATGCATCCTGTGGCACCCCTAGCCACGGTACTTCAGGAATTAACAGCGCGAGATACGCAACCCGTGTCCTCAACTTGTGAGACGGCACCATACGTATCCCTTTGACGGGAAGGTACAACTCAATAACACCTAAGATCGGCCCTAAAGAAAGGTTTGATCGTACGGTGCACCCTACTACCAACTCCCCTTCTTTCGGGCAAAAGGTTAAGGGATGATTTTATAAGTCACTATCCTAATGAGGTTATTATTTCTATGCAATCTTGCATAGTTTCCAATCATGGTCCAACTCGTGGTCCCTCGATCCAAGACTCTGGTAATAATATCTCTCTCACTCATTCCTACCCCTAACTCGGATTCTACCAACACTCTCGGCCCACGGTCAACCTACATTGGTTAAGATCCGTCGACGCCCGAGGTGAGATCTATCCATTTTACTCTAAGGGGTAGGATGTGGTCTTGATGGTCGATGACCCTTAGGGTACTTGAAGACCCTAAACTAGCTTTTTCTCAAGCTACAACTATTAGCACTTCTCAACCCTTATTGCAATGAATGAAGGGTGCTCATATGCTATGGTTCCATACTAACATTAACTACACCAAGGTAGGTTACTCCTACAATTTCCACATGGCTCTTTCTTATACTCAACTTATGGCAATTCGATGTTATTGCAATTGCAAGCATCAACTCACCACCGCTAAAACATGGTATATGACATAAGCCCATCAACTTATAACACTCTTGATTGTGAGTGTGTTTTAGCATGCAACTGGTAACGTTCCAACAAGCATGGATACATATATAACTAGTATGAACATATAACATTCCCCAAGCATGCACTACATATAACTAGTATGAACATACAACATTCTCAAGCAGTGTTATATACTTCTACATCATCCCTAAATATGGTAAGGTAATTCTTACATCAATCCTACAACATTCTAAACACAAATATCATTCTACATGATAGATATTTTTAGAATGACTCCACCAACATTTCTAAATACATAATAAATTAATCCTAAGCATGGTAGGTATTTTAGAATGTATCCTACAACATTTTAAAGAAGCATGAATATGGCTTCAAAATATTTTTAGAAGTGATCCTACAACATTGAAGCATGAATATGGCTTCTAAATATTTTAGAAGGTGATCCTACAACATTTAAAGCATGAACTATGACTTCTAATATTTTTAGAAGTGATCTAACAACATGTAAAGCATGAATATGGCTTCTAAATATTTTCTAGAAGTGATCCTACAACATGTAAAGCATGAATAGGCTTCTAAATATTTTTAGAAGTGATCCTACAACATTTGAAGCATAGAAATGGTTTCTAAATATTTTTAGAAGTGGTCCTACAACATCTGAAGCATGAATATTGCTTCTAAACATGATATAAATAAATTCCACATCTACTATTACTACTTTAGTGGAAACATACACATCTACTAATTCTATTTAAATGAAGCATACATATCTACTACTACTACAACTTTATTAGAACATATATATCTACTACTACTACTATGAGCATTAATTAAAATTTAGCATAAACCCTCTACAACTAAAATTACTACAAAAAAGAGATCTTTATTAGCAGTTGGTTTCTTTACTAGTGGACATAAAAGAGATCTTTTTTGATCTTTTACAACTAGTGTTTAGAACGAAAGATCTTTTATTAATTTATTTTACCACTAGTGATTTAGGCTAGTTTCTTTTTCATACTTTAAGATTAAAACTAAACAATAATACAACAAGTAAGAACACTTCCCTTTTTGGGGTTTAATCAACATGTGTTCTCTTTTAGTCCAAGGTTCAACATAGGTCCTAAAACCTTACATGGTTGTAAACAAATTCATATGCTTATGTATGGTCCTCACATTCAAGTCTATAACCTTGCATGGTTGTTATGTACAAATTTGTATGCATTGTTATTTTAGTCCAAGTAGTTAACAACATTCAAAATGAGAAAAACTCATACAACCATCACCACTACCAAAGTAATCACACCAAAAGAAAAATAAACAAGAGGGTAAGAAGAAGAGGGATCATCAAACACCCATTCAAAGAACAACAACAAACAAACAACAAACACATAAACAAACAAACCTAGGAAGACCCCCCACCTTGTTTCTTTCTTGATGGAAGCACCTAGCTACATCTCCTTCATTTCTCCTAGAACTTCTGAGCAAACCCTACAAATAAAACTCTCAAGTTAGTCCACTCATTACTTTTCTTTTCCTTTTTTTTTTTTTTTTTTTTTTGATCTTTCTAAAATGAAACTAAGGAGAAGGAAGGGGGTAATCTATAGGAGGAGAGAAGGGTGGAGATTTCAATGTGCACCCACACAATTGTACAAAAGCTCCCCCCATCTTTGGGGGGCCGACCATTGCCTAGGAGAAGGGGGGAGGTGGGGGAGGTGTTATGTGGGGGGGAGGTTGATTGTGGGGGAGAAGTTTCTCTAGAAGAATTCTTAAACCTCATATTGTTTTTTGTAACCCTAGGTTAGTACCCAATAATCCCTAAATTATCTATAGGTTGTCATGGCTAAAAGAATCACAATGGTGAAGAAAAATATAAAATAATCAAGTAGTCGAATGCAAATAAAATAATATTAATAATAGTCGGTCGGGATATTAACAATACTCCCTCCTTAGAATAGTTCTGTCCTCAGAACTGCACTAAGTGGGGCGAGGAGAAACAACGATACTTAAAATAACTCGGGAAAAGAGAGCTTCATCTGGCTTTCCGTCTCCCAAGTGGCTTCTTCCACGAGTTGGTTCCTCCAAAGAACCTTGACCATTGGAATAGTCTTGTTTCTCAGTACTTTATCCCAACGATCGATGATTTTCACCGGCCGCTCCTTATATGTAAGGTCCACTTGTAGGTCTTCAGGGGCATCCGGCAGCTGTTGACTTGGATCTGGTACATATTTCTTCAGCATTGAAAGTGGAATACATCGTGTACCTGGGACAATTCGGCTGGTAGCTCTAGTTTGTATGCCGTCTTCCCGATCCTTTTCAAATTTGGTAGGGTCCAATATATCTTGGTGCTAGCTTGCCGCCCCTTCCGAATCTGACCACTCCCCTTGTAGGTGAGACCTTCAGGAATACCGAATCACCTTCCTCGAATTCTAGGTCTCGCCGGCGGTTGTCAGCATAGCTCTTCTGTCTGGTTTGTGCTGCTTGCATCCTTTTCCTGATTAGTTCGATCTTTTCAGACGTTTGTTGCACTATTTCAGGTCCGAACATTTGTCTTTCACCTACTTCAAACCAGCACACCGGGGTCCTGCATCTCCTTCCATACAATGCTTCATATGGAGCCATCCCAATACTTGCTTGGTAGCTGTTATTATATGCAAACTCTACCAGTGCTAAGTGTCATTCCCAACTTCTCCGAAGTCCATTATGCATGCTCTCAGCATATCCTCGAGAATTCTGTTAACCCTTTCTGTCTGCCCATCTGTTTGTGGGTGAAAAGCTGTGCTAAAATCTAGTCTCGTTCCCAAGGCCCCTTGCAGACTCTGCCAAAATCGGGACGTAAACCTGGCATCCCGGTCGGAAACGATTGACACTGGCACCCTATGTAGCTTCACAACGCTTTCTATGTAGACTTCGGCTAGCCTTTCTACCGACCAAGTTGTCTTTACTGGGAGAAAATGTGCGGACTTTGTCAAGCGGTCACTATTACCCAAATCGAGTCGTTCCCTTTTGAACTTCTGGGCAGTCCCGTGATGAAGTCCATGCTGATGTTCTCCCATTTCCATTCTGGAATGGGTAGTGGCTGTAGTAGACCTCCTGGTCTCTGGTTCTCTGCTTTGACTTTCTGACATGTAAGACATTTGGCCACAAATTCTGCCACATCTCGTTTCATTCCAGCCCACCAAAAATGTTGTTTTATATCCTTATACATCTTTGTGCTTCCTGGGTGGACTGTGAGTAAGGTGGAGTGTGCTTCCTTCATGATTTTTTTCGTAATTCGTTGATTCTTGGCACACACAACCTGCTCCCAAGCCAAAGCGTCCCTTCCTTTATGCTGAACTCTAGGGTTTTTCCTTCGTTGACTAGTATTTTTTGTGCTTCAATCTCTGCATCACCCCATTGAGCCTTCTTGACTTGGTCGTTCAGACTAGGATGTAGCTCTAGATTGGCCAAATGGCACTTAAATCTTCAACCACTAGTTCAATGCCGGCTTGTCTGATCTCATCTTGTAGCTCTCGTCTCATTACAGTGAGCATGGCTACAATTCGTTTTCTGCTGAGCGCATCGGCCACGACATTGGCTTTTCCCGGGTGATATAAAATGTCTGGTCTTATGTCTTCCAGAACCTCCAACCATCGCCTTTGCCTGAGATTCAAGTCTTTTTGTTGGTAGATATACTTCAGGCTTTTATGGTCGGTAAACATTTCCACCTTTGATCCATAGACATAGTGCCGCCATAATTTCAGAGCAAAGATTATTGCAGCCAATTCTAAGTCGTGTGTCGGGTAATTCTTCTCGTGTGGTCGAAGTTGTCTTGATCTGTATGCTATGACTCTTCCTTCTTGCATCAGAACACATCCGAACCCCAAAAGCGAAGCATCACTGAAGATTACGTATCCCTTGTCTGGTTGAGGCAGAACCAAAACTGGTGCTGTAATCAGTCTATTCTTCAGCTCTTGGAAACTATCTTCACACTCTCAGTCCAATCAAAACTTACGTTCTTCTTGGTCAGGGTAGTGGAGTGGTACGGCAATTCTGCATAGTTCTGGATGAACTTCCTGTAGTTACCCGGTCATGCTAAGAAGCTTTCTGACCTCCTTCACGTTCTCGGCTGAGGCCAATTCTTTTATATGCCTCTATCCTTCTGTGGGTCTGTAGCACTCCCTCCTTAGAAAGGACATGGGGCCCAAGAAGGCCACTCTTGACTTCAGAATTCACATTTCGTCAGCTTGGCGTATAGCTGGTGCTCTCGTATCTTGGCCAAATACTGCAGTTAGGTGCTCAGCATGGTCCTCTTTCTGTTTGGAATATACCAAGATGTCGTCTATCTAGGAGACAACTACGAGGAATCGATGAATGATCGCAAGATGCGGTTCATCATGTCCATGAAGATTGCTGGGGCGTTTTGTCACCCGAATGGCATCACTAAAAAACTCGTAGTGACCGTGCCGAGTCCGGAACGCAGTCTTGGGTATATCTTCTTCTCTGACCCGAACTTGATGGTAGCCTGAGCGCAGGTCAATCTTTGAGAATACAGCCGCACCCTGAAGCTGATCAAACAGGTCATCAATCCTGGAATGGGGTACTGGTTTCCGAATCGTCACCTTGTTCAATTCCCGATAATCGATGCACATTCTTGAGGTTCCATCCTTCTTCTTCACTAGTAGCACAGGTGCCCCCCAGGGTGAGGCACTTGGCCTGATGAATCCTCTTTGCAGCAGTTCTCAATTTGCTCCTTACTTCCTTCTGCTCTACTGGTGCCATCCGATAGGGTGTTTTTGACATTGGTGCGCTGCCCGGCTGGATAGTAATGCTGAACTCAACATCCCTATGTGGTGGGAGTCCAGGTAATTCTTCCAAAAATACGCGGGGAAATTTTCGTACGATTGGTATTGCCTTGACTTCACTTGGCACTAGCACCTCAGTTGCAGCTGTAAGAATTTCTGCATTGTGCTTCTTCCTTCCTTGGAACACAAGCTCCCGTCCTCCGGATGGGGTAATGGTGACCCTCTTCTCCTTGCAATCGATGCTAGCATTATGCTTGGACATCCAGTCCATCCCGATAATCACGTCCGTCCTTACAAAGCCCAACTCTAGCAAGTCTATACTCAGGGTCTCTCTGTCGATCCTGAGATTGCATCCCTGGTAGCATGAACTTGCAGGGAGAGTTGCTCCGGACGGGGTACCTACTAGCAAAACTGATTCCGGAGTTGCCTCCTGGGTGCGTTTCAACTTCTTAGAGAATGCTCCAGACACAAAGGAATGAGATGACCCACTATCAAATAAAACAGTTGCTTGGATTTCATTTATATTAATCCAACCTGTTTACAAAAGCGGTTACATCAATACTAACTTATGCCAAAATATTCAAATACTACAAAAGCTTAGTCATACTCCTTCACCTACCAGTGATAACTCACTCGTCTTCATTGGTGTCTTCCTCTGTGAGTGCAAATACCTTCCCTTGGCGGTTTATCCCCTTTTTGTTTGCCCTGGGAGCCGGCCCTCCATCGCCCCTTTGAAGTTGGGGACAGTTTGGCCGGATATGGCCGACCTTCCCGCAATTGTAGCAGGAGCGGGCATCATTCAGAGGGTTCCCATTCTTGGGCATTGGCTCTTGAAATGCCCTGGCTCGCCACATGTGAAACAGCTCCCTGGCTTGATGTTGCTGATGTTGCTAACCCTCTTCTGGAATTTTTGGTTCCCACCCTGGCTTCTGAATCCTGACGCTGGTGCAGGCCTTTTTCCCTTGTTCCACCCTCCAGTGTTTCCTTGCAGTTCTGGCCCCTTATTCATGTCTAACTCCGTCGTAGCTGCTCGACGGACTAGCTTCTCGAACCTCCGGATGCAAAGTGGTATCATCTTGGTCCTAAGTGCGGGCCTGAGCCCCTGCTCAAACCTCTTGGTCTTTTTGACTTCATCTTGTACCATTTTCGGAGTATAGCGGGAAAGCTGGTGAACTTGGTCTCATATTCTCGGACCGTCATGTTTCCCTGCTTTAGGTTGTGGAACTCCATGGCTTTTTCCTCTTGCACGTCTAGTGGGAAATAGTGTTGCCTGAATTCTGCCAGAAAATCCTCCCAGGTAATGGGCCCTTCGCCCATGCCTCTCTTTACTGATTGCCACCAGACTCCGGCATCTTTTTCTAGTAGAACGCTGGCTAACCTGACCTTGCTATCCTCTGGCGTCAGCATCACCTCAAACACTGTCTCGACTTGACGAATCCAGTCGTCAGCCGCTGTCGGGGTCTGCCTTGCCTTCAAAAAACAGGGCGGCCTCATCCTTTGGAATGATTCGACCATTTTAACAGGGTCGGTAGCTGCTACTCCCCGATTACCTCCGGGTGCTCCTGGATGTTGCACATTGTTTCGGCTCGCTTCTGCGTGGTCACCCAAGGCCTGATACATACGAGCAAATTCCGTCTCCAAATCAAGGCCTGTGCCATTGCCTCCACTACCCTCGCCTTCCAGATTGTCGGTCCTACCACTCCTGGTCCTGCGTGACATCTGGTAGAAGAGAGTGATAGAATACACAGGGCATCATATTTGTTACAAAAATAGTAATAATAACATCCATCCAATTTAACATGCACATAAGATTTGCAGAAAACATAGAGCTAACTTCATTATATCATTACCCCAGGTCTTACATAGTCATTACCTTCCTTACATTTATATCTCACAGTAGGAAGCAAAACATCCAAAATAACAAAATAGCCTAGGGCACCTAACTACCTAGTCAGTACTACTAGAGGTCCCGTCCCCTTCACCAGGTGGTGCCAACAGTGCAAGTAGCTGTGAAACCTATGCCTGCAGCTCCGCGCATTTGCGCTCCAGGCGCGCAAATTGCATACGGTGGGTGTGCTTCAGGATTACTATCTTGCGGTCTGCCCTTGCCCTTGCCCTCCTTAACTCCGCTATTTCTTTCTCATTGTTGAGGACTGCGAACTCACATGAGTCCATCCTGTTTTCCAGGCAGACATGGCACCATCCCCATGTTTCCAGATCCTGAAAGACCTGGTCGAAAGCTTGCTGTATTGGGTTAGGTGGGGGAGGTGGTGGCGGTGGTGGTGCTGGGTTCTGGCCATTGGCAAGGGCACCCCCTGCTGCGGCAGCTGCAGTGGCTCCATTGGCCAATCCGACTCCAACCGATGACTCGTCCCATCTGTGAGGGGTTCCAAGTCCGAAGCCCACCTCGATTGCAACTCTGTGTGTTACTCCATTTCCTGGGGGAACTGCTCCGTTCGACATCCTGTATGGAGTGGATACGAAAATTAGCATAGATATAGAACATCACAATCCATAAGTTGAAGGAACAACAGTATGAATTATAATTGTCTACAGCCAGCTAAAAGGAAGCCTAATACCTACAAGGCACCTAAGTGTATTTTCCTTCTATGTTTGGACTATAAATTGAAGTCGTCTCTGATACCACTCTGTAGCGCCCCGTTTTCCATATACTGGGAAACCGAGACACGAGCCAGGATCTTTTCATTCAATTTGTCACAATACACAGAAACTGGGAAAATTTAAAAACTTTTTACTAACATAATATTACAGGCCACATGTTTCCACTAATATAATAAGTTACATCAGAGTGTACATGAGTAAAGGATAAACATCGCTTTTTCACTTGTAGATCATGCTTCGGCTAGAGTCCTTCTGGTTCGTAATCTTGTGTCCACAACCTATTGAAGTGGGGACGTCAGTATTCACTGACGCTTAAAGGCTGATCATATAGCAGCGGATCTCCAAACAATATATATACAACCATAGTAAAATATGTCGGTGTAGTTTAAGTGTTCGTGAGTGCAATGATCAGAATCTAACAATGTCAATCAAACTGGAATACCAATGCACTGTCAACTAAACTAGAACACTAATGTACTGTCGACCAAACTAGAATACTAATGCACTGTCAACTAAGCTAGGATACTAATGCTATGTCAACTAAACTAGGATGCTCATGTTCTAATGTCAGCAAGTCTCCGAAAGCAACATGCAGCCCATACTACATGCGACTCCATCTCAAGCCGTTTCTCCATACATAGGGATTGAACCCCGCGTTATGAATTCTAATTGCACACAACCTGTTCCTGACACCTACACGTGACTCGCGAGGCTGCAGATGTGGTCATGTGCCACTGTTGCATTTCGCCAGTGGTGTCTATGTTCGCCACCGCGACCCGGCTAACCGGACCTCACTCAAATAGACGAACCCAATGTATCGGGCGTCATTCCAAAAATCAAAACTACAGGGTTTCGCAAGCGCAGGGTAGCACGAAGCCTATCCTGTGGCACCCTCTGGGGTATCGCAAGTGCAGGACTGCACAATGCATCCTGTGGCACCCCTAGCCACGGTACTTCAGGAATTAACAGCGCGAGATACGCAACCCGTGTCCTCAACTTGTGAGACGGCACCGTACGTATCCCTTTGACGGGAAGGTACAACCCAATAACACCACCTAAGATCGGCCCTAAAGAAAGGTTTGATCGTACGGTGCACCCTACTACCAACTCCCCTTCTTTCGGGCAAAAGGTTAAGGGATGATTTTATAAGTCACTATCCTAATGAGGTTATTATTTCTATGCAATCTTGCATAGTTTCCAATCATGGTCCAACTCGTGGTCCCTCGATCCAAGACTCTGGTAATAATATCTCTCTCACTCATTCCTACCCCTAACTCGGATTCTACCAACACTCTCGGCCCACGGTCAACCTACATTGGTTAAGATCCGTCGACGCCCGAGGTGAGATCTATCCATTTTACTCTAAGGGGTAGGATGTGTCTTGATGGTCGATGACCCTTAGGGTACTTGAAGACCCTAAACTAGCTTTTTCTCAAGCTACAACTATTAGCACTTCTCAACCCTTATTGCAATGAATGAAGGGTGCTCATATGCTATGGTTCCATACTAACATTAACTACACCAAGGTAGTTACTCCTACAATTTCCACATGGCTCTTTCTTATTACTCAACTTATGGCAATTCGATGTTATGCAATTGCAAGCATCAACCTACCACCGCTAAAACATGGTATATGACATAGCCATCAACTTATAACACTCTTGATTGTGAGTGTGTTTTAGCATGCACTTGTAACGTTCCCAAGCATGGATACATATATAACTAGTATGAACATATAACATTCCCAAGCATGCATACATATAACTAGTATGAACATACAACATTCTCAAGCATGTGTATATACTTCTACATCATCCCTAAAATATGGTAAGTAATTTTACATCAATCCTACAACATTCTAAACACAAATATCATTCCTACATGATAGATATTTTTAGAATGACTCCCACAACATTCTAAATACAAATAAATTAATCTAAGCATGGTAGGTATTTTTAGAATGTATCCTACAACATTTAAAGCATGAATATGGCTTCAAAATATTTTTAGAAGTGATCCTACAACATTTGAAGCATGAATATGGCTTCTAAATATTTTTAGAAGTGATCCTACAACATGTAAAGCATGAATATGACTTCTAATATTTTTAGAAGTGATCCTACAACATGTAAAGCATGAATATGGCTTCTAAATATTTTTAGAAGTGATCCTACAACATGTAAAGCATGAATATGGCTTCTAAATATTTTTAGAAGTGATCCTACAACATTTGAAGCATAGAAATGGTTTCTAAATATTTTTAGAAGTGGTCCTACAACATTTGAAGCATGAATATTGCTTCTAAACATGATATAATAAATTCCACATCTACTATTACTACTTTAGTGGAAACATACACATCTACTATTGCTATTTAAATTGAAGCATACATATCTACTACTACTACAACTTTATTAGAACATATATATCTATTACTACTACTATGAGCATTAATTAAAATTTAGCATAAACCTCTACAACTAAATTACTACAAAAAAGAGATCTTTATTAGCATAGGTTTCTTACTAGTGGACATAAAAGAGATCTTTTTTGATCTTTTTACAACTAGTGTTTAGAAAGAAAAGATCTTTTTATTAATTTATTTTACCACTAGTGATTTAGCTAGTTTCTTTTTCATACTTTAAGATTAAAACTAAACAATAATACAACAAGTAAGAACACTTCCCTTTTTGGGGTTTAATCAACATGTGTTCTCTTTTAGTCCAAGGTTCAACATAGGTCCTACAACCTTACATGGTTGTAAACAAATTCATATGCCTTATGTATGGTCTCACATTCAAGTCCTACAACCTTGCATGGTTGTATGTACAAATTTATATGCATGTGTTATTTTAGTCCAAGTAGTTAACAACATTCAAAATGAGAAAACTCATACAACCATACCACTACATAGTAATCACACCAAAAGAAAAATAAACAAGAGGGTAAGAAGAAGGAGGATCATCAAACACCATTCAAAGAACAACAACAAACAAACAAACAAACACATAAACAACAAACCTAGGAAGACCCCCCACCTTGTTTCTTTTCTTGATGGAAGCACTAGCTACTCTCCTTCTTTCTCCTAGAACTTCTAGCAAACCTACAAATAAAACTCTCAAGTTAGTCCACTCATTCTTTTCCTTTCTTTCTTTCTTTTTTTTTTTTGATCTTTCTAAAATGAAACTAAGGAGAAGGAAGGGGGTATTTATAGGAGGAGAGAAGGGTGGAGATTTCAATTGTGCACCCACACAATTGTACAAAAGCCCCCCCATCTTTTGGGGGCCGGCCATGCCTAGGAGAAGGGGGGAGGTGGGGGAGGTGTTATGTGGGGGGGAGGTTGATGTGGGGGAGAATTTTTCTAGAAGAATTCTTAACCCTCTTATGTTTTTGTAACCCTAGGTTTAGTACCCAATAATCCCTAATTATCTATTAGGTTGTCATGGCTAAAAGAATCACAATGGTGAAGAAAAATATAAAATAATCAAGTAGTCGAACGCTAATAAAATAATATTATTAATAGTCGGTCGGGATATTACATGCGCATTAGTGTCATTTAATATAATAATTGCATTAAGGATTAAGTGCACAATCACAACACGACAACATTAAGATTTTCCCTTTACTTTAATTTGATATGGGAACAAGTTTGTGATCTGTTAAGAAATGAGAATCGTTATACTTTTTCTGGCATAGAGAGGATGGCCATGTATAATTATCGTCGGTTGAATAAACTGACGTACCCACTGTTTTATATGCAGGATAATTGGCTTGAAAAAGGTTAAGGGAGAACCAATGCTTAAAGATTATTTACTGTTGCATCTTTTGTATAAAGTTGTATTTGCTTCCGCTATCATTATTTGTAATTTATTGATGTATATGTTTCCGCTGTAAAATGTGAAGTGTAAAATCTCATGTAACTCTAATGCAAAGTGAAAAGTTTCTAATTCCTTGTAAAATTGTACCGAATGAGACGAAAAGATCCTGTAGAACTCTCAAATTCAGTTATGTTTGGGATTCGGGGTGTTACAGGGGGGAGACGTACTATGCACGGGGCAGTGCCGGTGTCGGGAGGACAGGCCGGAGGGGGGGCTGCTGGACCGATGCGGTGGTGTAGGGCGACAGGGCAGAGGACTGGTGATGGCGTCATGGTGGTGTGGAGGCTGTTACCTCACGGTGGACGGCGCGCAGGAGCAGACAGCACTGGCGTCGCGATGAGGTGCCGCAGGTGGCTGCAGGCGAGGAGTAAGGCAGAGGGTTGTCGACGCTGCAGAGCATCGCTGGTGGGACAAAACAGGCAGGGGGCTGGCACCGGAGTGAAGGGGGTGGTCGGGGACTGTTGCAGTGCATTAGACGGCGTGGCAGCGACACTGGCTGCTCGACGTCGCTGGTGTGGCTGCTGTCGCAGCTGTCTTGTGTTAGCGATGAGGAGAGGGGAGTCACGGTGGCCCGGGGCGTAGGTTGGCACAGGGTGATAGGCGGGAGGAGGAAAGCGAGAGATGAGGGAGGCAGAAGACGATGAAATGGGGGGATGGGTTTAATGAAGAAGGTGACGGCTAGGGGAGGGGTAGACTAACAGGCTCCTTATAAATAAGCAGGGTTAGGGTTGTATTCGGGTCTGGGGATGTAAACGGGTTTGGGGGTAATGGTAATCGGGTTTTGGGGTTTTAGAGTGGATATAGGGTAATGGATAAAGGTGGGTAGTTTAAGTGAATGGGTATGGACTTTAATTGATAAATGGGTTATTGTATAATTGGGTTTTGAATAGGGTATTGGGTTTAATATCCAAAAGAATAGATAAAATAATCAATAGTAAATGATTAAGTCAAGTATAACAATTAGTAATACAATAATAAATCAAATAGTATAAATTGTGTTAATACTCAAATGCTAGCTAATACAATACGATTTTGTAATAATAATAATAATAATCGAAAACAAATAAAATTATCGATCAAAATAGATTTTAATAGGATATCGGATAGCACAATTTGACAAAAGAACTTGAAAACCGAAAAAAATAATTAGCGAAAATTTTTAAATACAGAAAATACACAAAAATACATTTTTGGAAAAATAGGGGTTACAATTTTCATATACTGACCTTAATAGGGTCTAAAATACTAAACAAAAATGGGGTAACAACAATGACAGAATTATTCTTCATGCATAAAATTCACTAGATCAAACGAAACACATCCAAATCATAACAAAATGTGAAATAGGGTATACTAGATCTACAACAGGATATACTGCTAGTACATGTCAAACACGCAAGATTCACACAACAACTAATGGATCATAACCAACATACATATATGCAACAGGGATTTCATTAGATCTAAGTCTAAATTCATGTCGTGTATGTAATGAGACAACTACGGGCAAATCAACACATAGAGACAAGATATAACAGGAGTTTTGCACAATAATTGTCTCTAGAACACAACTATACTACAGGCGGTATTTAGTACTTGTATATGCAATAGAAAGTTATACAAGTTACTTGCCTCGAAATTGACATCGTATCCAATGGAGAGAAAGAGAATAATGGGAACGGATTCCCGAGCACGAACACAAAATCACGAGCGGATCTCGTACAAGATGATCAAACAACGATCAGACGGCTGAGATTCAACAATCAAGATCAAGGGTGATCGACGGCTTAGATCTGTGATGATCACGAACACGATGAAAGATCAGATGGTTCAAATCTCCCTGATGATGAAGAAGACGATGATGATGATCAAGATCGATCGATCGAATGGCTGCGATCAAAGGAAGTTGATGATCATCATGATCGTGATGATCAAGTGGAGATCAGACGGCCCACATTCACTTGATGATGAAGATCAAGATGATCAAGATTGGACAGTCTTCAGTCAAAGTGATCAAACCAACAGCAACATCAAAGGCTTAGCTCTGGCTCGACGACGGCGGGGTGAGTGGTGGTGCGGCGAGGAGCGCCAGGGCTGCGGTGAGGCGACGGCGGCCAGGGCGAAGGCTGAGGCGTGCTGGCTGCACTTTCGATACTGCTATCGACGCTGCTCTGGCTGGCTGTGCTGGCAGCTGCTGTGGTTATTGTTGTCAATGATAGGAGGCAGGGTGACAGGGGGTCACGACTGGAGCTGTGGTTGGCGTCGGCTGCCAGGCGTCGGGGTTGTTTGTCACAGTGATATCGCGATAGGGAAGAGCACAGGGGGGTTGCTGCGGGATTGTCGCTGGCTGAGCGTGATGCAAGGGGGAGCGGCACAGCATGGGGTAGGTCGGGAGGTAGACTGGGTGAGGGAGAGATGAGAGATGAGGGAAGGTAACGATGGAACAGTGGGGAAAAAATATTGCGGCTGTAGAAGTTAGGGTTTGGAGATATTAGGGTTAAAGAACAGGGGTATATATATATGGGTAGATATTAGGTTTACAGGGTGTAAGGGGGGTGATGGGTATTGGGTGTAAACGGGTTTGGATAGTATATTGGGTATTGGTTGGTAGGGTAATTTAGGGTTATAGGGTTTTAATATATAGGGTGAATGGGTTAATGGGTAGATCCAATAGCATAAAAGAATAGGGTTTTGAATAGGGTAGTAAAGGGTTTAATAAAAGATCCAATAAAGAGATTGGAGCAGAAATAAATGAACAATTAAAAATAATGGGGATAAAAAATAATAGCGCGTTCAATCATAGATGACACAATAGAAGACAATTGAATCAAGAAGATCAAATAAAAAGACGACAAATCAAATAGATGAATATATTGGAAAAAGAAGATCCAAATACACGGTTCAAAAAGGAGTAGGAAAATACAATATAAATAAATACCCAGAAAAAGAAAATATATCCAAAATACGGAAAATAGAAAACAGGGGTTACATAAACTAAGTTGGGTTTTGATTTGTGAGTTAGGATTATGATGAGAACCCTAGAAATACTGTTGCGGATTTCGAGTTGTGAGACTCAAGAGGTTGAGTGGGACCCTAATATGCCGGCAAATGAGATTTGTGGAAATTGGCCAGTAGAGCTTTTGTTCTTGATTCAGTAGAGTTAAGTCCGGTAGGGTACACCAACTCTAGGGAGACTGTGATTTTATTCAATTGAACATAATAAACATAAGGACAGGTACTAGTTAGAGCTGTGATGAAATAAGAGCAAACATGGATAGGGGAGCCTCATATGATTCGCGATGGGAGATAATCTCACGAATTGTCGGGGGGTGTAATCACTTGTGGTGTGGGATGTATCTTCATAATTATCGGGATCGAGGCGACGCTCATGGGATATTCATGTGATGAGGTACAATTTGGCTTGCAGTGTGGGTTTCAATTTTCAGAATTATCCGGGTGTGAGGGAGTGTACCCAAAATCACTTGCGGTGGGAAGTAGATTCCCAAGAATTATCTGGGTATGGCACTAGATACTCACAGAATAATCTAAATCTTAAAGTAATCACCGTAGTAGGTTAGTTGCATAACGAGAAATTGAACCCTATAAAGTGGAGAACGATAAGGGCTTGCATAGAATCTGACAAGTATGCGTAGAATGGTATGCATAGAATCCGACAAGTATGCATTAGAAATCATCATATGCATTTGTGTTTCTTGACTTGTTTTATGCATGCTTGCTTTCTATTTTCATCTCATACACTCGACACTTAGCCTAGCTTTACTTGTTGTTTTACGCTTCATTTATCGTTGTTTTATGTTCCATTTATTATTGTTTTATTAATATGCTTCAAGTTTGTCTTTGCGAGATTTAGAAGTATCACTATTACTATAGTTGACGTCAGTTACATTTAACTGACGTGCTCACTTTTCAATAGACTATTGCAGGTTTTCAGTTATGGATAGCATTGATACAAATAAAGTTTGAAGTATAAATACAAATTGAATATTCTATGTGTTGTAAAGATTTTGTAATTAATGTATTTAATTCCGCTGTGTTTTGTAATAAGAGAAGATGTATTAAAAAGTTTTAATTTTCCCTGTATTTGATACTATGTTTATGATTGCAATTGAAGTTGATTCCGAAAATTGTGCCACTTATTTCTGATTTTATTTATTGAAAATTCGGGGCGCTACAGATAGTGATGTTGAATTATCAGAAACAAAATCAGAAGCTATGGAAGATTTTGAAGTTATGCTTGACTATTTTAATATTTGGGAGAATGATAATGTATTTATTTTCAAGAATATTATTTTACAAAAGATATCATATTTGAAGTTTTTGATACTCTTTTATTTTTCTTTTACAGGTTATTAGAACTATTTAGCTATTTCACGCTTCGCAACCTAATTGGTATCAGATCCTTATCTAGAAATAAGTAATTCTCACTTAACTTTTTTCACAAATTAAGTACTAATTTATACATTGTAGAATAAGAAACAAAATATTCAATATAAAAATTAAAAATTACACGAAAACCCAAAAACCCGAAGTATTTAATAAAATGTCACACTTCATATAGAAAATATTATAATAAAGGTATTACAGAAATTTAATTGAAAACTTGGCCAAATTGATAAATATTTTGGAACTAGGTCATTTTGACAAATATTTTCAAAACTAGGCCAATTAGATACATAGTTCAGAAAATAAAACCTCACACTTGATGAAGAAATTTTTCTGATGCAGAGTAGTTGTATACATACCACATGACTATATAAATATTCATACCATTCATCATGTTATTCATACCATTCATCATGTTCTTTATATAGTAAGACCCATGTGTAAACAAATTTAACTAGTTTGGATGCTTCTTAATTATGCATGTATAGCACTGGGCCAACTGTCATATTATGAAATAGTCCCTTATTTGCAAACTAGCATAGTTCAATTTGTAGATAGAAGGATTTGCATACTTGAGTACATATTCCAAATTCGGAAGAGAAAGTATCAATTTTGTGTACACATGATCTAGTTTTTTCTAATATTTCTTTGTCTTTGATATTGTTGTCATCTTGAATGTATTTTATTGTCATGTAATTTCATGGTCTTTTGAAAAATAATGATTCAAACAAATATCATATCTAGAATCCCCGCACTCGCAATCCTTAGAACCCCCGCACTCGCAATCCTCAACTCTTTCTACAACCCCACAATTAGTAGTTTGTAATAGCTTTTTCTTTCATATCTAATATATACTAGAAATTTACACGTGCGATGTACGTCTTTATATATATATATATATATATATATATATATATATATATATATATATATATATATATATTCTGACATTGTCTGGCATCGAACCTAAGATCACATTTATATTAGTTATGCATATACATTGCATGTGTTTGTTTGTTTACAAATAGAGTTTGTTTGGTAACAAACTCTCCCATTAAAATAGTAGAGATATATGAAACATAATCAACATACATCGAAAAAAGTAACATTTTCATATACATAAATATTATGACATGTAAATTAGTGCGAACATTGTCGATTGTCTTTTATTGGTCCTATTGTGTATGTACAACTTCTCTATATGAGAAATTCACATTTTCAGAAAGATTTATATATTCTATGTGCATATATAAAATTTTAATTAAAACTGTATTTCCTTTTTTTTCTTTTTTTTGAACAATGTTGTACCGAACACATAACTCTAACAATAATCTCATAAATAAAGATGGCTTACCACTAGACCTCCTGTTCGATACCTAAGAGTTATCTAAGAGGCTTACCACTAGGCCCAGCGGTGCTTACATCATATTTAATATTTTAGTTTAGTCATTTTATATAGAGAATAAGAGGGCTAGAGTTTCACCCTAGCTAACTTAATTAGGGAGACATCTCAAAACTCATATTCGATCAATCAACATAAAATTTGAAAAAGTTAGATGTGATCTATATTATAAAAACTATTTGTTTACAAAATTTATAATGAATTAGACGAGTTTTAACCACTCTTCATGCGACCTAATCAAAGAGTAATTCTAAAACGCTTATACAACATTGATTGGTTAAATCTCATCAAATAATTTGAAATTATCAACACTGGTGCTTTTTAAAGGTGCAGATTAAATATGATGGGGTAGATTTATTATGAAATTTTGAGATATGAAGTTTTGAGATGTCTCCCTGGTCTAGTTAACTTAGTTAGAGAGACCCTAACCTCATCATTCTCTATTATTTATTATGGAAGTTTCTTTTGATACACAAAAGTTTACAATCATTTTAGTGAAAATCTCTACGATTGAGTAAACCAATTGGAACTTACCATGTACAGTAATAGTCTCATCGCATGACCAATGTTTGTTTCCTCAAAATTATGATAGTTTTTCTTTTCTATTTTGTGATTTGTGAGGTTAACAATCGTTAGTTTATCCTCTGTATTTAAATATGCTTCGTTTTTAAAATTAGTGAAAAACTTCTGAGGAAAAATTACAAAGTACCAATTCACCATGTCGTGAATTAGATGAAAAATATAAATTTATTCTTTCAACAGAAAAAATTAAAATAGGAATTGTTTGTTTGAGTTAAATTAATGAAAATTAGTATTAAAAAAATCATAATATTTCATCAAACTAATATGCAAAAGAGAAAAATGAAGGAAATGTGGCATAGGAAGAAATTTCCTCCTATTGCAACTTAAAAAATTCTACCAACTCGTTTCAAATGCTTGATCCACACCGTTCAAAATACTCAATATGTTATAAAACATAAGAAGATAAAATAATATCAAAGTTGACTGTGTTTTGCTCATGCATTTAATAATTACAAAAGTCGTATTGCCGAAAAAATCGTGCATTTTACAATCTCATGATGAACTGACAAAATATATTCAAATTTAGTAAATTTTCTTCACTCGATGATTTATGATATGAAGATCAACTTGATCGGTAGGGATCATTAATTTTGATTCTAGAGAATGAATTTTTAGTGTGACAACATAGGACCCCCGTATCCTCTACGCAAAATACCAAATTTACTATAAAATATGGTGAATTGAATTGGAAAGCACAATCTTCTTTCTCTCTCCAATTTTGATACTTTGAATTAGGGTAATTTTTTAAAAAACCCACTGAACTTTGAGCCATTTAAAAAAAAACCGCGCTAAGTTTTTTTTATATAAAAAAACCGCACAAAACTATAGTTTTAACGAAAACACACACTGACAGAGTTAAGGTTAGGGTTAGGGTTAGTTCATGGGGGTTTATTTAAACATATGATTAGTTCAGTGATATTTTTTAAACATAGATGAAAGATCAAAGTGGTTTTTTTAAATTTAGCCTAACGGAAACCTAACTCCATTAAAGTGAGTTTTTTAAACTATAGTTTTGTGCCGTTTTTTAAATAAAAAAATTACTTAGTGTGATTTTTTTAAAATGCCCAAATTTGAGGGGGGGTATTTTTAAATTTAGCCCTTTGAATTACTGAGAAAAGTTGCAAGCATGATTTGAAGACTTGACTTTCTATTAATTAGAGACTTAACTAACTACTAAGGGTGTAAGGAGGGTTTTTTTTAGTAAGAAAACCCGTTCAAATCCGAACATGTGGGTTTGAAAATGTCCATCAGAAATCCGGATCGGGTTTGAATTTTATTGGAAACCCACACAGTCAAAGCCAAACCCATTTGTCTCACACCCAATGTAATATTGTATAAATGTTATATCTCTCAACTATCCCAACATAAATTAGTAACATGTACATCAATTTGCACGTATAGATCAATTTAGATTTCTCATTCGTAGACTAATTAGGACGTATAGCTTAAATTGAACGGTTCGGATTTTTCAATTTATATCCCAAAAAAAGTTCACACATAGTTCTCACCGAATGAGTTCTCACGTGATCATAGCCATATATATATATATATATATATATATATATATATATATAGAGAGAGAGAGAGAGAGAGAGAGAGAGAGAGAGAGAGAGAGGGGGGGGGGGGGGGGGATCTTCGATTATGAGCGGATTGATGCAAACTGCGTGCGAACAATAAATATTGTCGCTATTCCCAATAGCGGCAACAGTTCAAATGATGTCGCTTCGTTTGCAACCGAAGGGCCCCCTATATTATTATTATTATTATTATTATTATTATTATTATTATTATTATTATTATTATTATTATTATTATTATTATTATCTTTTTATTGGAAAAACAAGTATCAAGTAGCAAGTGTCATGAATCAAGTACAAGTAGCAAGTATCAAGTATCAAGTATCAAGTGAACAAGTATCAGGTGTCATGTATCATGTATGTAGAGCGCCGGATCCCCATTACCGGGTATCCGTGACACTCCCCAGAATCTTTGCCTTCAAATGCATCTCAACACAGTAATAACATGGAAATTTAAAAACTTTTTATTTCTAAATGAGTTATTACATCATTGATTACAACCAATGTCTTGTTCTGACAAGAATACAAATTACATAAACTCAGTACATCTTATTACAACATACATCACTCCTTTCTGTAAAGTTAACAACTTCTCTCTCTCTGAATGGCAGTCGACGGCTCACTGCCGAAGCTCCGCTGAACAGTCAATTTGCTTTCCTGGGACTTGCTCCTCTGCTTGAGTCTTCTGCTGTGCTACTCTGATATCTCTGCACCTGCTCGAAAGGTAGAAGTCGATACCTAAAAGGTGGGGAACATCAGTACTTCGACTGACGCAAAGCTGGTGATAATAGCGATCCTCTAAAATTCAACCACAACCCATCTTGAATGGAAAAGGGAGACGTGCATCCTAAATTATGTGGTGCTCGTGTATGCCATGACCTAACCACTAAATGCACCAATCACAAGCCTATTCTAAAGCAAGAAAGACTTGGAAATCTAAATCCGCATGCATCCCATACTACATGCGTCTAAGACCCAAGCATAGCCTAATCTAATGCACGAACAAGAATGCACACGATGCACCTACTCTAATGCAATTCAGTTGGGACGTATGCATCCCATACTACATATTTTCCCAAAATTAACTTCGATGGAAATGTATGCATCCCATACTACATACCTTCCAAGGAGTTCGCCTCTCCTGATTGTAGGGTTCAATCCCTCGCCATGCATCCTACCCATGTACCCATCCAGTTCCCAATAGACTGTCCGTCGCCCAAGGAGATTGCAGCGGTCGGTCATATTCCACCCTGCAGTGCCCAAGTGGTCACCGCCAGTTGGTACCCGCGCACGGACCTCCTTAGAAACCGTGTTGAACCTGGTCCTTACGACCCTTGGTTCCACATGTCCACTCATGGACTCTCGCATGCGTGTTCACCCCTGGCCCGGGTTTTGAACAAATATACACCAAACACAAAACACAACCCGCGCTTTAGGAACGTGAGCACCACGGAAGGTCAATTCCTTTGGGCCTCCAGCACCTTACTCCGGCAAACTTTGGGAATCAACAGATCGAGATACGAGCCGGGGACTCAATCCATGAGCGGCCGAGAATGTATCCCTACGACGGGAAGATACAACATCGACTATGGCTTACTAGGACTAATGCAATTTCCCAACCCCCAAATAAACCATTCTAACCCCCTAATAAACCATTCTCCTGTTACATAATACACACTCATTACGTAACAGTTTCATTAAAATAACAGAAAAAGAAATGACAAAAACCTCTAAACATCAGCCCTCGTACCAGTGATGACATGATCAACCTCATCAGCATCAGCTTCCGTCAAGGCAAATACTCGCCCTGGTTGGTACGGTCTCTTCCCAGTCTGCTGCGTTGGTACATTGCGATTACCATTCCGCGGCTTGGGGCATTGAGATTGGTAATGTCCCGTTCAACCACAGTTGAAGCAAGTTATCGCAGGAGATCTCACAACATTGTTCTCAGGTCCTCCAGCCACACTAATACCGTTCGCCCCTGTCGGTTTGAACTTTTGTGCAGATGGTTGTCCCTTGAAACCCCCAGAATTAGCGGGTCT
This sequence comes from Hemerocallis citrina, assembly GCA_017893485.1. Taxonomy (NCBI): domain Eukaryota; kingdom Viridiplantae; phylum Streptophyta; class Magnoliopsida; order Asparagales; family Asphodelaceae; genus Hemerocallis; species Hemerocallis citrina. The sequence goes on along the minus strand of CM030367.1, from coordinate 1,222,693 downwards.
CTTCCCAGACTGCCAGTTGTTCCTCCGGTTCTGAACAACATGAAACTGCTCCATGTCTGCTTCCGTCGCTACTGCTCTCTTAACCAGTTTGTCAAATCTTCTGATACCAAGAGGTATCATCCGGGACCTCAAACTCGGCCTCAATCCATGCTCGAACTTACGAGCCTTCTTAGCATCATCCATCACTAGTTCAGGAGCATACCTAGAGAGCTGAGTAAATTTGGTCTCGTACTCTCTCACTGACATGCTACCTTGCTGTAGTGATAGAAACTCCATAGCCTTCTTCTCTTGAACATCGGAGGGGAAATAGTGACTGCGGAATTCTTCCAGAAATTCCTCCCAGCCAAGAACTATGCCTCCCATGGTCCTCTTCATCGACTGCCACCAAACAGCCGCGTCCTTCTCAAGTTGCAGAGTCGCCAACTTGACCTTGCTGCCTTCAGGGGTCTCCAGCACTTCAAAGATTGTCTCCACTTGACGAATCCAGTTGTCAGCCGCATCAGGATCTGACTTCCCCTCGAATACAGGTGGTTTCATTAGTTCGAATGATTCCACTAGTTTAATCGCTTCGGGCACCAGATTCACAGGCCCCCTTCCTTAGTTCATGGCCACGGCGTTGAGCGTCTGATAGACCCTCGCAAGTTCCGTTTCCAGATCCAAACCTTCCCCGTTTCTAGCTCCACTTCTAACCATATTCTGATGCAAAAGATCCATTAAATTCAAAGTATAAGATATGAATTTAAATTACTTGCATTTCATTGAATTCCAAATTTATACATTCGAATTGAAAAATATTTCCTGACATCAGAATGAAAATAGTAGAAGCTACAACAATCTAACTCCTACGGTTCCTCTTCTCTTCTCAAAGTTCTCCCCATAGTTCATCGACTTCATCCTTCAGCACATCAGTCAGGTTCTTCCTCTTCTCGAGCTCCCATACACGGTGACTGAGAACGGAAAAGTCATCCTTGCGCTTTGCCAATTGCACCTCCAACAATCCAACTCTCTCCCGCAGTGTTTCTACCTGCCTCTGAAGAGAAGTCACAAGACTATTCGAAACTGGTCCCTCTTCTTCATCAGAAGAAGAATCATCAGATGAGTCAGGAGGTGGGGTAATCTCTCGAGATTCAGGCCACTCCTCTTCATCATAATCTGCTTGCCCAGGATGGTACTCTTCCTCGGGATCTGCTTGTCCAGAATGGTACTCTTTCTCGATGATATGCCAGTCCTCGCCAGCCGGGTCGAAGTGATCAGCCATCTTAGAAATAGGGAGGAAGAAAACATAAATCATAGAGAAACACAAATGTAAGTCACTTACATTTAAATCTCTAGACTCAAATACACACTCTAATGTCCACTTCTAGGGTGTCGTTCCTTATAAATTTGTACAAGTGTGAAACCTGACTCTGATACCACTCTGTAACACCCCGAATCCCAAATATAACTGAATTCGAGAGTTCTACAGGATCTTTTCGTCTCATTCGGTACAATTTTACAAGGAATTAAAATCTTTTCACTTTGCATCAGAGTTACATGAGATTTTACACTTCACATTTTACAGCAGAAACATATACATCAATAAATTACAAATAATGACAGCGGAAGCAAATACAACTTTGTACAAAAGATGCAACATTAATTAATCTTTGAGCATTGGTTCTCCCTTAACCTTTATCAAGCCAATTATCCTGCATATAAAACTGTGGGTACGTCAGTTTATTCAACCGACGATAAATATACATGGCCATCCTCTCTATGCCAGAAACAATATAACGATTCTCATTTCTTAACAGATCACAAACTTGTTCACATACCAAATTAAGGGGACTACCCTATTGATGTCGTGTTGTAATTGTGCACTTAGTCCTTAATGCAGTTATTTATATTATATGATACTAATGCGCACTTGTTCGGATTCTATGCATCCCATACTTCATAGGTCCGAGGACAAGCCTCTTAATCGTTCTTCATCTTTGTAGGGTTCAATCCCTCGTCATGACTTAATCTACTACTGTAACTACGGTGAGTATCCTAGATGATCTATGAGTACAAGCTCGTGTACAGAAAACCTGGAGGGGAACCCCACGCCATGTCTTGACTCATCAAGCATGCATTCTGTGGCAATTCAGCCTCCTTCATGGCACACGATCCTCTTACAGTCACCAAACATCCCACAAGCTTGGCTAAAGTCCGATCATTACTGAGTTATGCCCATGCCATGTCTTGACTCATCAAGCATGCATTCTGTGGCTCACACACCCGCACCGTAAACTCTAGTTCTCATACTTGTGTTTTCTCTCACTTTCATCACATCTCCACTATGTACTAATTTATTAAATTCATGAATAAAATCAAAGCTCTAGAGTTAGCCTCTCCACTAAACCGGACTTATTCATTCATTCAAACATGATCAACCTTGGTCTTTCATTTCAAATTTTATTTCATCTCTTTCCAAATGCCGGGGGAGACTTAGCTACTCTTTCATTTCAATTCCAATTCACAATTTCCAATTTGAGCATTTCCAACTCATCAATTCATTTTCATAATCTCACAGATTTTCTTTATCATGTTCCGAGCTTTCATATTTATTTAATTCCCACAATCTAAATAAATGATTCACTTCATGTAAATTCATGCAAAGACAAATAGAGTTTACCAATATCAACCATAAGATTCACAATCTTTATCATAAACCAAATAAGATTTCTGATATATCAAAAGTATTCTGGACAGTCTTGGAGCCAGTCCAGTCGACTTGTTCAGTCAAATAAAGTTCTTCATAACTGCTTGGGAGAGTCGACTGCTGTACATGGCCAGTCGGCTGTTCCGCAGTTTTCCATGTCTAAAGTATCATTCACTTAACAGTCGACTGTCATTCAAATCAGTCGTCTGTTCTGAGTGATTTAACTGTATACTTTTTCATACTCAGTTTAGTCGACTGTTACATGCATTCGGTCGACTGAACAGGTCAAATTTCAAATTAAAGAATCACCTTTCCCTTCTGTTCTTCAATTCACATACATCGTTTTGTCACATTATGTTATATTCATACTAACATAAACATGTAATTTCTTATCTGTTCACTAACATCACAACATATAAATTTCACATACCTAATGTTTTCTTTCCTCAAAGAAATGCTAAGCATGCACTTTCATTTACTCATCATTTACTTGCAGAGATGAATACTAATCTCAATTTAACACACTAGGACATCACATTAAAATACCTCGTTTCATGGAACCCTGAACTGTACATACTTTATTTCAATATACCAGTCGACTGTTTACATTACCGGTCGACTGTATGGGTTATTCCCAGTTCTCTAATTATCACTAGTTCTTTTTCGTCCGTTCATGTCTCCTAAATTATATACAGCATGGAGGATATGGATTTAGCAATAATTCTATCACTTCAGTTCGTATACATGTACACAATTAATCTTCTAATTTAGAAATCATGAGAAAAACATCCACCTCGTACCAGTCGACTTGCCCACATGACGGTCGACTGTACAAGCCAATTACAGTCTCTTTTAAAGTGTCATTACTTCATTATCATTCCTTCACATCTTTCACAACAAGCATAACGCAGAGCAATTTGATATATCTAAATTTACTTTTCATAAGCATGGTAACAATCATTATTGCCATAGCATAATTACTATATTAGAAGTCCTGAGAAACACCCACCTTATTGACGAAATAAACGAAATCCCGTAAATCCTTCTAGTGCGATAGTATGATTCCTCCTTGCTCCTTGCCGCACACCGAAAGCTTCCTCTGATGTGATGGCCGGCCTCCAAAAGCACTCACTCTCAACTCTCTTAAAATATATTTTCTTCTCACAATGAAATTTAGGGTAGAATACAAGTAAGTGAGGGGTATTTATACACAATTTTGGGTGGATTGGAGGGCTAGGATTAAGTAGATAGTTATAGGATGGAGGGCTAGGATGAAATAGGGAGTTGTGGTAACTACCCACACACTCAAATAACTACCCACATCTCCATGCACAAACCGGCCCCTTGAAAGAGTGTGCATTGCACACCATAGTGCAAACATGTGCCACCTAGTCCCCATATAAAAAGTACAATTTTAATAAATCAATTTGGTCACATTTTGTCCCTACATAACAAGTGTGAGTCCTTTAATTGATTAATTAAATTGTGGGCTTCATAAATAGTGGGCTTAGGTCATGGGCCAAAACAACACAATTAATGGTTAATTAAAATGGGCTAGAGAAAAGGAAATAGTGTTTTAGAAAAATAAATGAAAACAATTGCTCATGCCAAAAATGAGATTCTTATAAATAGTATGTTGATTAACTTCGCACGTGCTCAACACGTGAGAAAGGAAAATAATAAAAATAGATACATAATTTTCATAAATGAAAATCGGGGCACTACAGTAGTAGTAGAGGGAATCTCTTCAAGCTCCTCTTGGAAATCTCCTTCTTGGTCCTTCTCCTTTCCTTCCTTCTTCTTTTCTCTCCTCCTTCTATTGGGGTGTTCTCTTCTGAAAATTCCAGTGCAAATGGGAGAAATGAAGTGGAAAATGAGGGTGATGGGAAGGGGTGACCGGATTAGACAGGGGGGGGGGGGGGGTAGGCTAGACTGTAGGTGGTTTTGTAGGGCCCAAAACCATGGCTAGCCCATTGGTTTTGTGTTAGGTGTGTTGGCTGCCCAACATAACTCTTAACGAGCTCCAACGAGTGTGAGACGCGTGTTTTAACGAGCACACGCAACCTATATTCACTGTAGTACCATGCCGTGTTATATTTGCATGTGCGTTGCGCCGAAAACTAGCAGTTATACTAGTATCGGTCCGTCTCGTTCCCGTGCATCTTTGGAATGCAACTCTCCCAAAAATCGTCCCGTAACCCTAACCATTCACCACAATGGCACAATCGACCCATAATACTACAATCAATTGCACGCATACTAACAATATACATACACATATGCATATCTTCCGGTATCGTACAAGACGGGGTGTTACAATGTACAAGTAATCAAGTATCGAGTGTCAAGTGATCATGTTCAAGTCTTGTAATTATCACTATCTAGGTAGCACTTCATGTGCCTCAGTTTTTATCACATGGTTGCTACATAAAATCAAGTTACGTTTAGATTTCATAGTGGACCATAGAGGGCAGTGTACTCAGGGACAAACTCTCAAGTAAACAAGTATCAAGCTCCAAGTAACCAAATAACAAGCTCCAAATAACCAAATAACAAGCTCCAAATAAGCTCCACATCAGCAAAATATCAAGCTCTGTGTCAAGTGTGCAAGTGCAAGTAATCATGTGTCAAGCTCCAAATAACCAGATATCAAGCTCCAAATATCACGTAGGATCAATAGATCCCCTTCCAAGTACACGTTTCAGTATTATCCACTACTAGATATTTCCCTTAAACCCCGGCTTGGTTATTTATTATTAGTGTCAAACAAGCATGTACGTGTCACACACAGGGCAAGAATATCATGGTACAAACATGTAACAAGTTCAAGTTTCAAGATAAACATGTATGGGTGAAAGATAACACACAAAAGGATAAAATAACTAAATATCTAGTTCAGGACAGCAAGACAGAGTTGTACTAAAACTGAGATTCCCGTTGCTACAAACATGCAAATCTGAATCTGTCAAAAGGTCTACAAAATAGACTCCTGTCCGAATCCAGCGAACATATATTAGTCATATAGTATTTCACAAAAACATAACTCAAAACTGAATTGAAACCAGAAAACACATTCAGCCAGAAATCAGAAAATCGTATTCAAAGTCAGGAAAACAGCATGAAAACTCACAAACTAAATCCAAAAAAAATCTGGGATATTCCACTATATGTATAGTAACAGAAAATTAAGTTTCAAAATTTGTCAACAAAAATAGTGTAGTCAAGTAAAATCAAAAAACATCAAGATGTGGTAGTTTTGTAAATCTGAAATCACAAACACTGTAGTACGAAAACAGAAATATCTCACAAACCATAAATCCAAATCCAAATCCGTCAAAAGGATGATAAAATAGATACAGTAAGCTAACTTTCATATTCACAAATATTTTACAAACTTCAAGTAGAATTAGGTCGAAAATCAAGTTCTTTACTGAACAGCAAGAAAAATCTGCTAGTATAGTAATTGTTTGAAAACATAGAACGGTTGGTAAAACTCATCAAATAAATCCAAAAAAATTCTGGGTAAACCCCAATCAAGTCTAGAATTATTGAGAAAAGTTTCAGATCAATAATTTTAATACCAGCATAAAAATAGATTACTCTTCAAAATTCATAGAAATTACAATCTGGAAATCTTTATACACCTCTGTAGTAAAATATACATAACTCACAAACCGTAAAACAAAACTGAGATCCGTCAAAAGGGTTAGAAAATAGACAGAATTCTCTACAGATCATATTCACAAAATATTTTCAAATACTGATCTTAATAGGGTCTAAAATACTGATCAAAATGCGAAAGTTAGCAAAACTGAAAATATCTCTCATGCACAAAATTCACTAGTTCACATAGAACTCACCCAAGACACAACCAAACATGAAATATAGTATACTAGATATCCAAGCAATATGGTATAGGGTATTTCACAAGTCCACAACAAGTCTCTCGCGAATAACATGAACGAGCACAAGATATCACATGAACAACACGCATATATGCAACAAGATATGGTCAATCCTAGGTTATATCATGTCATGTATGTCGTGAGGCAACTATGGTCAAATCATCACTATAGAGACAATATCAAGAAGGAGATTCACACACATATTGTCTCTAGAACCCAACTACACTACAGGCGGTATTTAGTACTTGTATTTACAAAGGAATTTAATACAAGTTACTTGCCTGAAAGACGATGAAACCGACGAAGCAAAAGCAAGAATAATGGGAACGGATTCACGGTAACGAACACAACACCACGAACAAACGATCGCAAGCACGATGAAGACGATGATCACGAACACAATCGGACGGCTGAGATCGAAGATCAAGATCAAGATGATCAGACCAGATTGGATGGTCAGATTTTCCTGATGATGAAGATAATGATGAAGATCAAGATCGATCGATCGAACGGCTGCGATCAAAAGAAGTTGATGATCATCATGATCATGATGATCAAGAGGAGATCGGACGGCCCACATCAAGGTGATCATCAAGATGATGGTGATGATCAAAATCAGATCAACAGACGGCCAGGATCAGAACCAAGGGAACATGATCATGATGATCATGGCGATCGACAACTCACAATCAAAGGATCAAAACCAAACCAAACAGCAATGGCACTATGATGGCTGCATGGATTCGGCAACGGCGAGTGGCAGCGACAGGCGTCAAGGCAGAGGACGATAGGTATGCTGTGCTACTGCGTCAGAGGGACACAGCGCACAAGGAGGAGGTCGGGACGGAGGCTACGTCGCCCTACTGTAGGTGCACTGGCTGCGTGACAGGAGGGCAAGGAGGGGACCAGGGGGGTCACTATCGAGGACTGGCTGCCCAGCGACGCTGGTACTGCGGTGCGGAGTACACAGCACCCCAGGACGACGTCGCCGCTGCATCGCTGCTGCGTCACGGAGAGGCACCGTGGTCGATGTCGGAGCGAAGGGGAGAGGGGGCTGTGACTGGCGACTCTACAGGTGGATGGCACTGAAGACTGCAGGGTACTGATCGCGACAGTGGGGTCGCCTGGGCTGTCGTGCTGCACGACGGCGGAGGAACACCGGCACAGGGCGACAGGGATACAGCGATCGCGAGAGAGGCTCGCGATGCTACTATCAATTAGCTGACGGGAGGAAGACGAGGGAGCAGGAGGGAGAGAGGCCAAGGCGGCTGTATGGGTTAAACGAAGACGGGGTAGAGAGATATACAGGGGGTAGGGGATTTATATAGGTGTAGATGAATAGGCTTTAGGGTTTAGGGGGTGAAAATGGGTTTGGTTAAGTAACGAGTATGGGTTTTTATAAGTAATGGGTTTTGGGTAGTTAGGGTAATGAGATAGGAATAAATGGGTTATTGGTTATATGGGTTAATGGATAATGGGTAATTGGGTTTTGGAAAAAAAAATAAACAACCAATAAAAATATACCAATGGGATTTTATAGGAATAATAATAATAATAATTAAAACAATAAAAATAACAATAATAATAATAATAGTATTAAAAGTTACAGAAATAATAATAATAAGACTAATAATAACAAAAATACGAATTGTATTACAATATAAAAATCATAGAAAATAGTTACAAATAAAATTACTGATCGAAAACAGATTCTAATAGGAGATCCAACAATACATTTTGACAAAAAAATTTGAATACCGAAAAAAATAATTTGCGAAAATTTTAAATACAGAAAATATACAAAAATAAATTTTTGAGAAAATAGGGGCTACAGAGAGTCGAACTTCCAATCTCTTGCTTACCAACAAAGAAATTTATCAGTGGACCACACTGGTACAAGGACACTTGTATTGAATATCCGTGTTGGATACTAAGAGTAGAATTATTATTATAATTATTATTATTATTATTTGACTGGTTAAAGGCAGGGTAAGTCCATGCATCACAAAAAGTATATTAATAATGAATAATGATAAGTCCATAGTACAAAACATAATCAAGATAGTTCAGCCTACATTAGCCGAATCCTTGAACATCAAGAGTAGCAAAACAAAGAAGTTATATAAAGATTGGACCTATAGTAGTGTCCCAAAAAAGCATACAGCATGCAAAATAACAAAAAAGAATGCCTCCAAGATAGTGCTTAGCCCGAGCAGCTGTCCTCCCCACTTTCGACTGATCAATCCGAATAAGCGCCTGTTTGAGTAGGGTATCTTGAAGACCGGCCAACCCAATCTCCCATAACAGCGCCATCTTCTTCTTCTTGCTGTCAAGTCCATCTAGCCAGGATCGAAACCAAAATAATGCATTAGAAATAATTTGCTGCGGTTTCAAGAATTTAGAAGAAAAAATGCGCTCATTTCTAGCAAGCTAGATACTCCAACAGATTGAAATAGTGAGAAGATGCCAAGTGTGTCTGTGTGCTTGTGTTCCAAAATACCAAGAAGTAAAGCATTCATGCAAGTCATTAGGCAGGGAGTGTAAATGGAATAGTGTGGTGAAGTAATCCCAAGTGATAATGGCCGTAGGTCATGCAAAGGAAATATGGTAGGTCGTCTCAACAGGGCATGCACAAGCTGTGCATGTCGTGTCTCCCGACCATCCTTTAGATCAAAGAAATTATTATTATTATGTCGCGTGTAACACCCCGAATTCCAAAACATACTGAATTCGAAGTTCAACAGGATCTTTACACTTCTGTTCGTACAATTTTACAAGGAAATAAATTTTTTTTGTTACATCAGAGTTTACATTTACATTACATATTTACAGCGGAAGCAATTTACAACAATTTACATAAACTGAAATGTACAACACTTGAATTATTCTTTAATCAGCATGCATTCTTTAGTCTTGTTAACCCTTTATCCTGCATAGAAACTGTGGGGGCGTCAGTTACTTACAACCGACGAAATATTATACACGGCTATCCTCTCTATACCGAAAATAGTATAATGATTCTCAAATACTTAAACAAACCACAAACTTGATCACAAACAGAACTACAAGGGACTATCCTATCGATGTCGTGTTGTGCGGTGCACTTAGTCCTTAATGCAGTTATTTATATTAGATGACACTAATGCGCACTTGTTCAGATCCCATACTATATAGGTCTGAGGGCAAGCCCTTAACCGTTCTTCATCTTGTAGGGTTCAATCCCTTGCTATGACTTAAACTACTACTGTAACTACGATAAGTATCCTAGATATTCTATGAGTTACGAGCTCATGTCCACACAGCCTGGAGGAGAATCTCATGTCATGTCACGATGCATCGTGAAGAACCTATGGACAATTCAGCCTCCGTCATGGGACATGACACCACCCGCAGTCACCAAACATCCCACGAGCGTCGCCTATGGTACGGACTCCTAGAGACATATCCACGTCATGTCACGACGCATTGTGAAGACAGCCTGTGAATACTCTCACACCATAGCTCTGAGGCCCTCATACTCGTGTTTTTCTCTTGTTTTCATCACGTCTTCACTATGTATCTAGTCCTTAGTTATTTGAAACATGAACAAAAATCAATTTTCTAGAGTTAGCCCTTCCATTATACCGGTCTTAACCATTTATACAACTTGACCCAATCTTGGTCTTTTCATTTCAACATATTTCTTTTCGATGCCGGTATGAGGCTTAGCTACACTCTAGTTCTTAATTTCAATTCATAATCACAAAAATTGAGTTCTCATACTCATATAGTCTTTTCATAGTTCAAATAAATATCCATCTCCTTTCCATAATTCAATGTTCAATTTCAATTTGTAACATTCTCATTCAAACAAATAAGTCTCAATAATTCCACTTAATTTCCGTACTATTATTTCTTTTTCTCCAAAAATCAAAATCATATTTTTCATTTAACTTTCAATGCATACATTACCCAAGAAGATAACAAAATCAATAATGAACACACTTCAAGTTCTTTTTATACAAAATTCTCTTTTATAAATTTAGTATAACTCAAAAATCACTTTTTTTCTTATACTTGTGCAAATATCGATTTTACAAGGTTCTACTCAAATTTTCTTCTCACACTATTTAATTTAAGTCAAAATAGTGTACAAATATTTTTCATGAGGTCTATATATTTTTATAACAATTATCAGATTTTTCCCGAATTTTTTTAAAGTCAAAAATCACAAAAACATTAAAAAATCGAAATGGGGTTTAATCTGGCCAAAGTTCGGAATCGAATTAGCAACCACAGACAAAGCCAGCGCACGCGCTAACAAGAAAAGACAGGGCGCAACCGCATCACAGAGAGGACTTGAATCCTAATGAGTTCGTTTCTAGCGCTCGGTTTTTACCCAAAAAATTTTAAATCAAAACTGAGGCCAAGTTTCGAACCCGAGACCTAAGACCAAACCCACGCAATAGTAAGCGCACCCAACCGCACCGACTAGCCAATTAGTCCAAGTGACTAAGCTGATTTGGTTTAGGTTTTAAGGGTTTTGATCCGAATTTGGTTCATTCGATTTTTATTTAAAAAACCTAATTTCCACTTCGTTTCTTCTCAAATTACAATCAAAATTTCCAGAATCTAATTTTTATGTACTTCTAAAATATCAGTAACTAAAAACTTAATTTTTGGCATAAAAATGTGATTTTTCCTCTAAAACGATTATGTCTTGTAATTTCAATAAACACCTACAATTGTTTCTTTTGTAAGGTTGCATTCAAACTTCTCATATTTATATTCTTACTAGGCTTGCCCGTTGACACGTGCCTACGACACGTCTTCAGAATGGTGCACATTTTTTTATCATAAAAAATAGTTTTGGAGGTTCAACAAATTAATTGAAGTAGCAAACATAGAGCAAAAAACATATTATATGTTTTTTTTGATTTTTTTAAAATTATTTTTATATTTTTAAATTTTTTAATATTTTAATATTTTAAAAATTTTTATTTTATTAATATTTTGAATAGAATAGGGAGGAAGAGAGAGAGGAAAAAAAAAAGAAATTAAATAAATATAGGAGTTGTTTTGGGTGGGAGATTTGAATTTGAGTTTTGGGGAGAACTTTTGGGGGGGAAAATATGTTTTGTAAGGTTAGATCTGAGTCTTTAATTTTTGGGGATTGAAGGAGAGCCACTTGATAGCTTTCTTTGTGTTTTATTATATAGATTATGATTATTATTATTGCTTAATCATTCCAGTAACAAATTCCTCTTTTCTCATTATTAACAATTGAGATAGCAAAATCACCATTAAGCATGATTACTATTTCGATCCAATTAAGCATAGAATCATGTCTCCTTAGTATAGCACAAACCATCAATTAAAGCATGGAAGCATGGTCAATGTTAAACTAACTATCAAAATTTGCAATTAATTATCATTCTTTTCACACACAATCAAGCATTCTAACTTGTCTCATTCTCATAACACATGGCTAGAATAGCTATATTTCTTTTCACTTGCATCAACCATACTCTAGCATGAACCTAATTAAAAGTGTAAGAGAATCACCCACCTCTGAAGGAGAGAAAAACAAATAAACTCCTAGAGATCTCCTACAATGATCGAGCGAAGCCTTCTCCTCCTAGATCAAGCCACCAAATTGACTCCCCTCCTAGTGATGCAAGCAACCCGAGCTCCCTCTTCTTGATCCTTGAAAATGCCGGCCTCCTCCTTGGATGAAGAACACAATAGCATACAATCTTACAACTCCTCAAGCTTTTGCCTCACTAAAATTACTTCTCTTTCTTTTCTGTCTATTCTTTTCTTTCAAAAATTTTAAGTGTGAGAATGAAGAGTATAGGGAAGGGTATTTATACAAATTTTTAGGGTGAATGTAGGGCTAGGATGTGATCAAATGGATAGAGATCAATTGTCTAGATGAACTAGGGAGTTTTGAGAACTACCCATGATGAACATCCACCTCTCCACCACTTCCATCTCTCCAACTCCCTCCATCTACAATCCGGCCTATGGGAAAAGTGTGCAATGCACACCCTAGTGCTTGCACGTGCCAACTAGTACCCCCTCCTTACAAGTGTACATGTGAATAAAAACTTAATTGTTCATGAAAAGAGTCTACACTACAAGTTGGATTATTTTTAAAAGAGAAACAAGTTAAATGGGCTCACTAATGGGCCAATTTAACCATGTGCTTAAATAATTAAGTTAATTAATTAATAGAGTGGGCTTAAAAAGACAATTAGGCTTAGATTTCAATTAGGCTTTTAAAGAGAATAATTTTTGAAAAATAAAGAGGAACAAATACTATATAAGAAATATATTTTATACGAGAAATTATGCAAATAAAATTATACGTGCAAAGCACGTAAAATAACAAAATCTCATAAATGAAAATTAGGGTGTTACATCGTGTCTCTCAACAGGGCACGCACAAGCTGTACATGAGTAGAATTATTATTATTATTTTTATTATTATTATTATTATTATTATTATTATTATTATTATTATTATTTGGGATTTTTTTTTTGGCAAACGGGATTCGAAGTTCCAATCTCTTATTTACCTGCAAAGAAATTTACTAGTGGACCACACTGATACAAGGACGCTTGTATTGAATATATGTGTTGAAGACTAAGAGTATAATTTTTATTATAGTATATAGTATGGTTTAATCTGCATGACTCAACATAAATTTAAGGGTTTTTTTCCACACGGGTCATCGACAAATGTATAAATTACATATACCTCACTCACAAATTGTAATTTCCATATAACTCATTCACAATTTTAACACAACCCATATACATCACTTATAATTCCATATACATCACTCACAATTTATCGAAAATTTATATATTAAGTAGTTTTATTGGTTGAATTAAAACTTCTAAATGAGTTATATGGAAATCACAATTTTTGAGTGAGGTATATAGAATTTAAACAATTGTCAGTGACCTGCGTGGGTAAATCCCTAAAAGGACGTTTGGTACGTGGGAATGTGCAAGAGAATCACAGATTTCCCCTTATATTAACTTGTTTGGTATGTGTCAAGCATAGTTTTGGAAGGAATGATGGATTCCTAAGGAAATCAAAATCCTTTGTCGAGAAGAATTTTCATTCCCCAAAAAAACTATGGGATTTGAGGATTCTCAAGGGATTTCCATAACAAACAATGAAATAATAAAAAAACTAGAATAAAAAAAATATTCACCTCTAAAATCATGTAATTTGAGGATTCTCATGAAATTTACATAACAAACAATAAATAACCAAAAAAAAAAAACTACAATAAAAAACTACAATAATAAAGAATTCCCGATAATGCAATGTAATTTACCAAACGCGATAATGCAACACCCCCAGAAAAGATTCATTCTCACTCTCATATTCCCAGGAATCCTCTCATTCCTGATAATCTTCCAATCCGTGCACCAAACGCTCCATAAATGTAAAATATTTAATTAACTTACAAGTAGTTTACACGTTGGATGTACTTCTTAATAAATGTATATTTTTTAAAGTAAAAATTTCGACATAGTCGGACCTCGAACCTGAGATCTTTTTTATATTAGTTATGCACAGACAATGCACGTCTTAATATTTTTTAAATAAAAACTCTGACGTAGTGAGAACTCGAACCTGAAACTCCCTTCATATTAGTTATGTACGTACATCACACGAGTTGATAGATTAATAAATAGCACTAAGATTTTCTCCCATTATAATATTAGAGATTAGAGATTTAAAGAATAAAGAAAACTTGGGGAGCCAACGGTTCCTCGACGCTTTCAGTTCCATTTACTATTACCACTAGTTTTTTTCCCATGGCACGACAGTTGCTTAAAAGTGGAATACATCCACCTTCATGTTCTGTAACACGATTTTTAATTTAGGTGATTACATCTGATACCTGATGGCACTTTTTGTAATTAACTATTCTACTCGTACAGAGGTAGTAAATGACTAGAAATTAATAAAGTAATCAATATTCAATAGGGCACAACTCTGTACGGTTTTTACTTTTTTTTGATAACGCAGATAGATACTAGTGATTCCAGCCCAATCTATTAATCAAAAGGATCCAGTACACCCAATTACAATTTTACCGAAAGTAAAACAAAAAACGGACCACAATTAAATATACAAAGGAAACACAATTGAGAGAATTACAGACAACCAACAAAAAATATACAAAGAGGCGAAGGCAAAAACAACGAACTAGTGGAATAGGACCATCATTGCCTGATCCTACCGACAGGCTGAGGCTGAGGAAAGACCACCCCACCAAGAGGACATCAGCACTGGGGAAAATTGAAAATACTTAAATCACACATCTGGCCGCACTGACACCGAAAAAAGCAGCCGAACTCACAACACAACCTACCAGGAAGCGAACACGTCGTCACCTCCCATAAGAAGGCGAGCAAGAGAAACGAAGTAGGGCTGGACTAAACATGCCAGCACCAAAAAGAACATGGTTATGACGGTAACGGGGAGAAAGGAGAAAAGCACAAGGGATAACCATCGCCCCTGCCTCCTCTTGCGGAAGGAGCAGCAAAGCGAGATTCAAAACGGGTAAGAGTACCCACAACAACGAAAAGAGACTCGAAAGAGGCTCAAGGCCGAAAAACAGGTCGGAAAGGAGTCCGACCACCACTCAAAAGACGGCAACAGGATACCTTGCAGCACAGCTGGGGAGAAAGCCTCCTAGAACAAATGTCGCAAAACACAAAACACATAAAATAAAGGGTTCACTAATCTTTTATTTTCTTTTGAAAAAACATAAATAAATGTCAACAAATATTTCAATTTTATATATTTCACTCATAAAACTAAAATAAAATATATAGAGTATAATTTTACTGATATTTAAAACACAACTGAGAATGTAGTGAATCTTGATAGTCAAGAGATACATAAAAGATACCGTTTTCGATATTTAGGCTCGATTATACAAATAGATGGGGAGATTTTTGATGATGTTATACATAGGATCCAAACAGGTTGGCTTAAGTGGAGAAGTGCCAGTGGTATTTTGTGTGACAAACGTATACCTTTGAAGTTGGAGGAAAAATTTTATAGGACGACTGTTAGACCAGCAATGATGTATGGAACAGACTGTTGGGCAATAAAAAACAACATATCCAAAAAATGAGTGTGACGGAGATGATGATGCTAAGATGGATATTTGGTAAAACAAGGAATGATAGAATTAAAAACAAGCATATACGAGACATGATAAAGGTAACTCCAATCCAAGATAAGTTAATAGAGAATCGCCTCATGTGGTTTGGACATGTCACACATAGACCTAGTAGTGCCCCCATTAGAAAGAGTGATTTGATAAGTATTGAGAGCAGAGTTTAGGGGTAGAGGAAGATCTAAACTAACTTGGGTGGAAATGGTAAAAAAATATATGATGGCTTGTGACCTTACAGAAGATATTGCGCTAAACCGAGCAGAATGGAAAACCAAGATTCATGTAGCTGACCCCAACTAGTTGGGAAAAAGGCTTTGTTGTTGTTGTTGTTGTTGTTGTATATATTTCACTCATAAATAGCTAATTTTGTATAACTCATTTATAATATGAAATCAATTTCAAATAACTATTTTTGTTACAAATATCTAATTCCATATAACTCACTCAAAAGTATTTTTTTGGAGTTGACTCCAAATTGTGTGTGAGTTATATGAAATTAGTTATTTATGAATTAAGTATATGGAATTGAAATATTTGTTACTAATCATATGGAAAAAACCCGATAATAATATGAAAACCTCATCAGAGTTATAAATATAACATGAGTAAAACATTGTCAAAATTGAGATGGCCTTGACAGCTAAATGCAACATGCATGTTGTCATCAACACATTGAGCATGCAGCTTAAACTTGATTCTGATTTACTTTTTACTGTATATAAAGAACCTGAACAGATATAATATCTTGTGAATAAATAGAGAACATCCAAGCTTTGACTAAATATACACTTCCTTCATCTCAGAAAGTTTTTAATCCATTTATACTAAAGCGAGTGATCTAGCGGGTAGCGAAGATCGTGAGTGGGAGTGAATACTGAAAGTCAGGTTTACCGGGGGAAAGTGTGTCTGTCATCCGAGGGGTTCCGCCCGTACTCCTAAAAAGGGGAGGGGGAAACCCGTAGAGTGAGACAGACACATCCTTACCCCCAAAGTAACAAAAGAGAGGTGCAAAAACAATATTAGTAGCTAGAAATAATCCCCGAAGGGGCGATAATTTTCTAAACTTTAACCTTACTGATAATTAGCAACTTGACCTTAGTTTAACTCTCCCACTATCTAACTAGAAGTTGTTTGTCTATGTCTGAAACAAAATTAAGTACGGATAACTGAAATTATATCTCACAGCTTTAAAATTTTTAATCATCCTAATTTTTATATATTTTGAACTTATTTTAGATTCAAGATAACTACATTCATTCCCAAAAGGTGAGATAACTGTAGTTATCCATGCTCCACTGTAACTAACATCTCTTTAAAATGTAAATAACGTTAATTTGGAGGTAAATATATGTTGCTGCTTATTTTAGTGTGAAAGAAAATATATAGTGAATTTATATTTGAAGGAAACAACTAAATATCAAATCTTTGATCGTCGCCGCAAAAAGTAGTTAGAGCTCCCGAAAGAGGATCTGGATCGTTGATTGAACACCGTAATCTGAATCTGACGGTTGCTAACATGACCGATTGTAACACCCCTTTTTTTTTGAAAAACTAAACCTCTAAATACCATTCTATCAATTTCTATATCACTTTAAACATAAACTAAGATATATATATTTCAAATAAAATTTTGGCAGTCTCCCCTGAAATTTCTGCCCCGAAACAGAAAAGGCTTACGGAATTCTGCTCTAAATTCCGTAGCTCACAACACAGGCAATATAACCATGGGCTCCCTAGGCCAAAATGAGCAGAATCACACAGGCAATATAAATATTATGCTCTGGGGGGCCAAACTCATAACAGAATATCAAATATTAAATAAAAACCATAAATTCCTTTGAAAACATATAGGATTTTTGTAAAAATTTAGGAAGACCTTTTTAGCAGCCAACCACAGAACCCAATACTCCACAACGAGGTGGGTACGGGCTTTCTTACCTCATCACAGCACTAAATCTATATACTTTTACCATAATACAAAATAATACATCAACTATTCACCTTTCTACATATACTAAGTACATAGATAATAGATCAGCTCCAACAAAGTACAAAATCTAGCTCTATACTACCTCACCATGCTGCTAGCAACCTGCAGGAGAGTTAGGGTTGTCCGCCCTCAGGGAGGGACCCCCTAACCCCCAGAAAACATCAGGGGTTAGCCATTTCTGGTGTGAGTATAATTATTAATCTAATAAATAAATTAAAATGGTATAAAGAAAATACTTTAAACTTACAAACACCAATACGATTTTATATCAAAATACTCTTCAAATCCGCATCCGGTTATATAATTATCCATAATTCACACATTTCACTACATGCTTCACATCAACCTCGTATATATCCTTATTTTACATTTACATAATACTGATTCACATACAATCCCTTACTTATCAATTTGAATTCATCTTCCATAATTATTGTCACATCACCAATTCTTCATTTATAAATTTATAACCACAGGATGCTACTACATATTTCTTCATTTTTATTTAGCCATGCACTTCATTTACTTGCATTATATCAACAACTCACTTAGTCATCCTGGAAGTGGTGCCAAGGCAAGTAGTTCCCACCATTTCCATGGAAATAGCGGGCGAGTAGTTCCCCGACACACTTCCAAGATACACAAACTCATATCACAACATACCTTCTTTAATAACCATTTTCATAACTAATCTCATAATACAGGTATTTATTTTATTGTATTATATCAAGTATCACATCATAAACATATGCATCTATCCTTATAATATCACATTCATTCATGCCTTATGACACAATTGTACATTTCATTGCCCATTGCAATTACTCACATTTCATCACATCATTAACATATCACTTATTGAATACTCAGTCTTATCGCATCAAAAGCATATTTTATAACTCATTCTCATCCCATTATAACATTTAGTTATTACCCAATCTAATTAATAATTAACTTACTTTCCTTTTCACTTATATCTCAAGTTACCATTAATTTCACTTTCATTCTCATCAATTTATACTCCATATCCCAAACATAGTTTGGGCAATCACATATCACACCCCAAAGCCGATAGCTTGGGTATTAATCACCACACCCTAAACACATAGTCTAGGTAATATCACATCACATCTCAAGCCGATAGCTTGGTTATTAATTCACTTCATTTACTATTCATCTTCACTTTATTTAATTCTTCATTTCCATTAATCATTACAACTATCATGCCCACTCACCCTGCGAATTATGTCAAGGCAGGTAGTTCCCACCATTTCCACAGAAATAGCGGGCAGGTAGTTCCTTGACACAATTCCAAGGTGTAACAACTCATACCATACTGTATTTTACTTAAATAATCATTTACATAATATAATTACATCTCTCTTTTACTTTTTCATTTTAAAATTAACCACATACTGCATTTCATCCACATCCAATTTCTTTCACATTCACAATTCACTTTCTTTTCACAACCACTTTCTTTACTTACACATTCTTATTTACACTTATTTATTTTATTAGTTTGTCGACCAGTGAGCCACAGTATCCCAACATACTGAAAGCCGACAACCCAGTAAACACGCGGTCCGATGCTCTCCCAGAGTCTTACTCGTCCGAGGCTACGTCTTCCTCCTAGCCGAACTAACAAGGGAACACCACACTCAGGTCCCACCTGAGGTATCATATCTCTCTCTCCGGTCTATCCGAAGGTATCTGCTCTCCCAGGTCTATCCTGGGGTATCAACTCTTTCTCAGGTCCCACCTGAGGTATCATATCTCTCTCTGGTCTATCCGGAGGTATCTGCTCTCCCAGGTCTATCCTGGGGTATCAACTCTCTCAGGTCCCACCTGAGAGGAAAACCGGGCCTCAAGCCGATAGCTTGGGCGATAAAAACCACTTACCCCAAACATAGTTTGGGTCCACTATTCCCAAGCCGGTCCTTGGGCGTTAGGAGGTGTAGCCCAAACCCCCAGGATTACTGTAGGTACTGGTCAACAAAACCATCTGTTATAAGCATTAATTATTTCATCTTTCCATCTTGCTTTATCACACAAGCATTTCACTTTTTAATATAATAAATGCCACATCCTGGACTTTAATCATGTGAATAAGTAACACATTTTATTAGCACGTACCATCTTATATTTTATCTTACCATTTAATGCATATCCGTTGTCCACAATATTCATCTTCATATCATTATATCACCTTATGCATACACCCTGTCATTCAACAATTAAAACCATCATATCATATTATTGCATAATAATAATGCGCTAAGATATTTATTTTTCCATAACATCCCACATTAAGAATACCATATTATTCATTACCTCACTGTACCATATATAAGCATACGCCAAGTTATAACATTAATAAGAGAACTACATTAGGTTATTCCATATCGTAAAAGTATCAAAATGCATACTTCATCACATTATATTATCATACTATTGCTCATTAATTCACTTCAAACATAATTATAATGTAAACATATACCCACTTACTAATTTCATCAATTATCACATCACGAGTCAATATCATAATATATATATATATCACAAACATACACCACACATGCGGGTTTCCAAGAAAAGGGGTCAAAATCACTTATCTCCTTTAATTAAATCTCATAATATCAAATTATAGCATACTAGCTCATACACCATGTTCCATGTAAGTAAAATCACCTATAAGGGCCTATATGCCCCAAAACACGCACAAAACATGCACAGGATAAAAAATAAGCATAAACAATTTAATATATTTAGTTTTTATACATCAACACATCACATTAACCCATAATATTAGTTCTATATACTTAAAACAGTTAATTTCACCAAATATCTCAAAAACCCATTTTCGAGTTCCAAAAATCCGTATTTTCATTGAAAATCTATTTTTAGCATAACTTCTATAAAATATATCAGAAAGCCACGAAATTTGGCCACAATATAAAATATATATAGATACAACATACTCACCTAACGGATCGAGCAAACGATGTCCCACGTCCGCCCAGTAGCCAGTCGAAGTTCAACTTTTTCAACCTTTCCGAAGTTATTTCTCCAAATCGATGCTACCACGGTGTAGAGGACCCTTCAATTAGCCTGCCTCTTAAATTAATTTGAATTTGACGGAGAATCCAAGTGGATTTGGGCGGGAGTGAGGGAGGCCGAAGGTGAGGGTTTTGATCGGAAGTAAGGATCGGGAAGGAAAAGAAAGAAAGAAAGAAGGAAGGAAAGTGGGTGGGGGGAGGGGGGGGTTTAAAAAAAAAATATATATATATATATATTACTAATAATGGTTAGGTATAATTACCTATAAGTCCTCCAAATCCAATATATTACGAATAAACCCCAACTCTTTTCTATAATTGACGTGGTTTGTTTTTTGTCGCAGTGTGGATGCACCA
Organism: Hemerocallis citrina; assembly: GCA_017893485.1. Taxonomy (NCBI): domain Eukaryota; kingdom Viridiplantae; phylum Streptophyta; class Magnoliopsida; order Asparagales; family Asphodelaceae; genus Hemerocallis; species Hemerocallis citrina. The sequence continues at coordinate 1,201,502 of CM030367.1, read as the reverse complement.
GGTGTGAGTTCGGACTCAATTTGTAATGAGGGAAGAGTGCGGCACGGGACGACGAGCGGGAGGCTCGCTTCGGCGAGTGAGGATCGGCTCGGATCGCCTCGCCTCGAGTACCTGCAGACTGTCCTGAAACACCAGGGTTTATTCCGGCGGCGGACCCTCCGACGATCTAGTCAGTCTCTGTGAGAGAGTAGCAATAACTAGGAAAATTTGGGTGGCAAAAGATTGATTACCTGAAAAGGTGGGTGAGGGTCTGGTATTTATAGGGAATTCCAACCGGGTTTGGATCCGCTTTGGGGCCGGGTCTGAACCCGAAAGCCCATGGGCCTGACGTGGCAGAAGGCCTAGGGGGTTTAGGGCTGACGTGGCAGTACCAAGAGTGGTATAGGGCTGACGTGGCAAAGCCCTTGGTGGTATTTGGAGCTGACATGGCTGATCATGGGGCTCCTGTGCTCCTGGGAGAATCTGATGGCCTAGGTTGTGCCAGGTCATCTTCATTCTTTACCAGGCTGGGCGGATGGCCCGTGGGGCTGTCGTGGATCAGAGGCCGAGGGCCATCGAGACTCGTCGGATACGAGGAGACCAGGTTTGTGAGGGTGAACTTAAGGCTCGGTGCCGACCCTGCAGTGGTCCGAGGCCGAGCCGATTTGTTGTTTTTCTCATTTTTGACCGAGAGCTGTACAGGGCCCTGGTTGGGCCCCAGGTAATTTTTACCCTACCACACAAGCCCCCCACTCCTGCGGGGGTGTGGGAGTTACCCGTGGAGGAGTGTCTATGGTCGTGGAAATGGGATGACGAATCGCTGGGCCTTCCTGAGAAGAGTACCCAGGTGCCAGACCGAACCTCGCGCTGGCGAGGGATTACGGGTCGGCGAGGATGATGGCGAGCCGTTGTGTCTTCCAAAGAAGAGTACCCTGGGGCGAGACCGAACCTCGTGCTGGCGAGGGATTATGGGCCTGCAAGGGTGATGGCGAGCCGTTGCGTCTTCCGGAGAAGAATACCCTGGTGCCAGACCGAACCTCGCACTGGCGAGGGATTATGGGTCGGCAAGGGTGATGGCGAGCCGTTGCGTCTTCCGAAGAAGAGTACCCTGGTGCGAGACCAAACCTCGTGCTGGCGAGGGATTATGGGCCGGCAAGGGTGATGGCGAGCCGTTGCGTCTTCCGGAGAAGAGTACCCTGGTGCCAGACCGAACCTCGCACTGGCGAGGGATTATGGGTCGGCAAGGATGATGGCGAGCCTTTGTGTCTTCCGAAGAAGAGTACCCTGGTGCGAGACCGAACCTCGAGCTGGAGAGGGATTATGGGCCTGCAAGGGTGATGGCGAGCCGTTGCATCTTCCGGAGAAGAGTACCCTGGTGCCAGACCGAACCTCGCGCTGGCGAGGGATTATGGGTCAGCAAGGGTGATGGCGAGCCTTTTTGTCTTCCGAAGAAGAGTACCCTGGTGCGAGACCGAACCTCGAGCTGGCGAGGGATTATGGGCCTGCAAGGGTGATGGCGAGCCGTTGCGTCTTCCAGAGAAGAGTACCCTGGTGCGAGACCGAACCTCGTGCTGACGAGGGATTATGGGTCGGCAAGGGTGATGGCGAGCCTTTGTGTCTTCCGAAGAAGAGTACCCTGATGCCAGACCAAACTTCGAGCTGGCGAGGGATTATGGGCCTACAAGGGTGATGGCGAGTCGTTGCGTCTTCCGGAGAAGAGTACCCTGGTGCGAGACCGAACCTCGTGCTGACGAGGGATTATGGGTCGGCAAGGGTGATGGCGAGCCTTTGTGTCTTCCGAAGAAGAGTACCCTGGTGCGAGACCGAACCTCGAGCTGGCGAGGGATTATGGGCCTGCAAGGGTGATGGCGAGCCGTTGCGTCTTCCGGAGAAGAGTACCCTGGTGCGAGACCGAACCTCGTGCTGACGAGGGATTATGGGTCGGCATGGGTGATGGCGAGCCTTTGTGTCTTCCTGAGAAGAGTACCCTGGTGCGAAACCGAACCTCGAGCTGGCGAAGGATTATGGGCTGGCAAGGGTGATGGCGAACCGTTGTGCCTTAGAAGGATTAAGCGGAGCGGTCAGCTGTCTTCGCAGAGCATTGAAGGCGCTCCGGGATCTGTGCAGATGTTCCAATTTCCTAGGGGCATTAATGGCGCCGCCTAATAAATGCACGGCGCTTAGGCTTCCGTCGTTTGGCTTTCCCGATGTCATAACGGCAGGTCTATGGGGGAGGCTATAAATACCCCTCTCCCCCTAGCAGGTTTGATCACAGCAAGGGTGGTCCACTGGCCATCAGAGGTGTCTGCTTCGGCGGACGTCTGTCTCTTGCAAAATTTTAACCCTGGTCGTGTCGGAGAGGTGGTTACTCTGCTGCCCGGATCTTCTCTTGGATCTGATGGCCCTGATACGGTAGCCAGATCTAGGGGAGATCAGGGCGAGAGGGGTGACGACCGAAATCCGGACCGGTGGATAAGGAGCCTCGGATTGGTGGTGGCTTTTCCGTCTGGATCCTTTTTCGGGTCAGACGACCCTGACACGGTTGTTTGGCCCGAGAGAGATCCAGACGGGAGGGGTATCAACCGTATTCCGGACCTGTGGCTGAAGAGCCTCGGATAGATGGGTCGTCTCCGATTGGAGGTGGGCTGATCTGCTTTCTGATAGGGCTCCAGGCGATGGTGGTTTCTGTCCCACCCTCGAACAGTTCGGGGTTTCGGCTGCCGAGGCCGTAAGCCCCGGGCTGCTCGCGGGTGAGAGGGGAGCCGACCGAGCTCTGGAGCCCGGGGCGCCCGTCTAAGGACGGCGCCTTAAATCTTAAGTAAAATGTTTTCTCCGCCGAACACTTCATCCGAACCGACCCATGTGTCTGGCTGCCAGCCTGGCACTGGGTGACGTCAGCAGCGCACGTTTCGAGGACGTGGCGTGATTTTCCAGGCGGCAGTTACACGTCAATCGGTGAACAGTAATTGCGGAAATCGAGGAGTCGTTTTCATCCTCTATAAATGTCCCCACCTCTCCCCCTATCGTCCACTTCCTTCTCGCTTCTTTCTTTTTCAAAAAACCTTCAAACACTTCAGCGCTCGTCCCTACAGTTTGCTGCACCAGGCTCATTCTTCCGAAGCGACCCCAGGTTAGTTGGTAAGTCTGTTTAGTTTAGGCACAGATGGACAGGGCTCAGTCTGGCTCGTCAGCGTCGACGTCTAGGGGGGAAGTGAAACCCGCCTCCAAATCGACTTCGTGGGAGGAGCCTGTGCTTGAGGGGGAGTCTGTACATAATGTGGAGCCTTCCAATTCGATTTCGTAGGAGGAGCCGGTAGGCGAGGAGGAGCCAGTGTATAATGTGAGGCCGATCTCGGAAGCCTTTTGTGGTGGAGAGTAGCGAATCTGAGGAGGGGAGCGGCAAATCAGATGCAATCCAGGTTCTAGGGTCGGCTTCCGAGGAGGAAGGTGGCCCCGAAGGGGGTGAAGCCGAAGGGGCTCAGATAGGAGGTCAGGGCGTGGGCTCGAGTTCCATGCCGACCAGTCTGGGGCGATTATCTACCCCCTCGCCGGATAGAGCCAAGAAGAAGAGGGTTCCGAAGAAGAAGGGGTCGAGGACCGGTGGCTCGAGCCAGGCGCCTGTTTACCGTAACTTGAGGATAGGGTCGCCCGTACAACCGAAGCCGTTCCGTCGATACCCCGATGACCTTTCTGATAAGGAGCTTTTTGGGGTCCAGCCATCGTCGCCGAGCCAGAAGAGGGTGAAGATGGACACACTTCCGTCCGTGTTGGAGGCTGGTGACTTGGAGGCCCTGCAGTTGGCGTACCACATAGGGTCCAGCTACGAGCTCATGTTGCCGAGCTCTACCCTTCGCCCGACCAACCCCCTGCCTGATTGGTATTGCGTCTTCCCCATGGATGCCTTCATCTCCGGACTGAGGCTGCCAGTCCTCCCGTTTGTTCGGGAGGTGTTGAACTGGGCGTCCTTGGCGCCGATGCAGTACGGGCCGAACTCCTGGAAGCAGATCATCTGCTTCGTGCTGATGTGCGAGGAGCAGAAGGTACCCCTACGGCTGAATGTGTTCCGAGCGATGTTGATGATCAGCTCGTCGGCTGAGGGTGTTTACTACATTTCGCCCCGGAGTAAGGGGAAGGTCGTCCACGGTCACCCGGACTCCATCAAGGATTGGAAGAAGAAATATCTGGTGATCCGGAGTATGGAACCTTGGAATATCCTTACTCGATGGAACCACTCTAAGCCGAGCTATAAAATGCCGAGGCCGAGGGACCTGACGACCGAGGAGTGGGGGTTTGTCGAGCGCCTTCGTCTGTCATACAGTATCAGCTAGACGAAGGTGACCGAGGGTCACCTGGCGAGCGTCGGACTGAGCCCAGCCATTAATTTTTATGTAGTTGTTTCTTTTCTCTTGGTCTTGTTATTCCTCCGTGCTCATTGTCCTTACGGGATCTTCTTGCAGGTATGGATCCCGAATCGATCAAGGCTCGCAGGCTCGCCGAGAAGCAGAAGAAGGCCGAGGAAGGAGGGGGCGCGAAGAGGCCGAGGGAGTCGTCCCTAGCCGTCTCGGAGGCCCAGCTCGAGCCGAGGACCAAGAGGACTCGCTCGGAGACGAGCAAGGGGGTGGCTACCTCGAAGGGCCAGGGCCAAGCGAAAGCATCCGATCTTGCCAAGGGGAAAGGTCCCTTGGTCGAGGTCGAGGAATAGGACCCGGTGGTGGTGATGTTGCGGCAATGGTGGGCACCGGATTGGTCAGTTCGGATGGGGGACTGTCTGACCAAGGAGGCCCAGGCTGTTGAGGTGGTGGAGAAGTTGGCAACCCCTCGAGACCGCAAGGAGATGGAGAGCGAGCCCGTGGAGGTGGCGTTCACGCGCTTGGCGCAGGCCACCGTACTGGTAAGCTCGTCGACCCTATCCCCCTTGTTAATTTTACTGCGGAAGTCTCCTTCTTATCTGCATTTGTTGGTCGCAGGCTTGCGTGCAGGGGGCTAATGTGAAGAACCTCTACGAAGTGGCCCTGGTACAAGAGCGAGCTCGGGCGGATAAGAGCGAGCGGGAGATGAAGGAGATGCGGATCGAGCTCGAGGGCTCGCACAAGAGGGAGCAGAAGATGAAGCTCGAGCACGACGCCAAGGAGGCGGAGTGGGGGAAGAGGGTGGTCTCCTTGAAGAAGGAGTTCGCCAAGGAGAAGGAGGAGTTGACGAATGCGGGTCAGATGATGGTGATCAAGGCCCAGGACGAGTGTTATGCGAAGGCCCTCAGTCATGTGAGGCACTTCTACCCGACCCTCGACCTGTCCAACTTTGATTATGACATGGAGATCGAGGGGACACCGAAAACCCCCAATGAAGAGGGGCCCGTTGATGACCCGGCTGCCGACCCCCCTGTGAACCCGGCTGATGCTGAGGTGGGAAAATAAGTGGTATAATTTTTGTCTTTCTTTTTCCATTTCTCAATTGTATTTGCCTACCGCGGACTGGCCACCGCATTTTTTGTAAGAAGTAACTCCATTTATAAAAAAGAGGATTTTTGACTGGCCAAGTGTTTTGACCTCGGATCTTTCCAAACCTCCTTGCTTATGTGTTTTGAGTGGGCTGGTTCTCTTGTAGGTTGCGGCTCCTCTTCCTGAGGTGGACCCCCGTCGCTCCGACGTGGCGTGGCTCCGGAGCAAGGTTGAGGCCCTGGAGGCCACGTTGGTTCGCTACCGAAAGGGGGCTCGTGACACTGATGCGGTCTTTACTTATTACCGGAATAAGTCTGAGGCCTTAAGTGAGGAGGCAAGCCGGCTGAGGAGGGCGATGGTGGATCGGGACCTCGGCGGTGTCGGTCTTGGACATGCCATGTCGAGTGCATCGGTGCAGAGGCCCTCCTCTGAGAGGCTACTTTGCGATGTCATTGTGGAGAAGGAGATGGAGATACACCGTTATAAGACGATGCTAGGTGTCTCGGCGTCCTCCTCGGTGGGTCGGCGAGCGGAGGGGGTTCCCTCCGCGTTGCTGCTGCTGGAGCGTGTGCGACCAGTTGATGCCCAGAGCTTTGTGGCTGGTGTGTCGACCGTGGCCGAGCCTAAGGACCATCATGACGAGGAGAGGGCTCCTAGCCGTTCGATTGGAGTGGTCCCGCCGTTCGTCGGACCCGAGGGGCCTTAAGATGGCGGTTTCTGTAATAGCCTGATTTTTCAATTAATGAAAAATTATATTATTCTGCACGTAGTGTGCACGTGCAATATTTTGATTGAATTAAATCTTATAATTATCTTATGATGTGTATAAATATTTTTTTATGTATTCTCAAATTATTTTTACAAAAGCCTTTCTTTAAATAAATGGAAAGCCTTATTTTAATTTAATTAAATGACCTTTTTCTTAAAAGCCCAAAATGTATTTTATTTTATTTATTTTAAGAACTATTTTGGCCCAAAAATAAAGCCCATGGATTAACCTATTTTTATTTAACTTGTCATGTAGAAAACTATTTTATAACTATTTTATTTTTATACAAAATTAAAATGTACAATTTTTAGGCCTAGTTGCATACACGTGCACTACACGTACACGTACAATGCACACTTTTTCCATGGCCGGTATGCATTCTTTTTGGAGGCAGTTTTGAAATTAGTCATGGTGTTCATGGAGGTGGTTATGTGGATGTGGGTAGTTTTTATAACTCCTACTCTAATCTTGGCCCTCCATCCTACAACCAACTAATCAATCCTAGCCCTCCATTTCACTTGTTTTCTAGTATAAATACCCCCCTCTCATGGCTATATTGATATGCAAGTATATCTTTCTAAATTATAGTCTTATTTTAGTAATAGTGTGAGTTAAAAAAAAGAGAGAGTTGTGTGGGATTGCTTGCTTTTTCCAAGGAGGAGAGGCCGGCTATTGCAAGGGGGAAGCTTTCGGTTTTGTGCTTGGGCTTGGAGGTGCGCGCATCGTCTAGGAGGAGGTGCATTCATTCGCAAGGACTTCGTTTGCTTTTGTGTTGTTTCTCTCCATACAAGGTGGGTGGAATTTTCCTTATTTCTAATATAGGAATATATACTAGATTTCATTAGCAAAATTGCATGAAATTGATTAACAAGAATGCGCCTTTAATTGAATAAATGATCTCTAGTTGATTGAATTATTGATATGCGAATTATGTGTGATTGTATGCCATAAGAATGCGACTACAAAGTGAGTTAATTATCTTTGTTTCTAATTAGAAATGATTCATGGAAAATGTTAGTAAGAATACATTTTAATGGGAAGTTAGTTCACAAATTGAGTAGTATGTTAGTGAACAATTTGCATGTGATTACATTGTTAATTAAGTTGTGGGTAAAATTCTCCATGCTTATTAGAATAAATGAATAATGCTAGTATTGATGCTTGAGAATACTAATGAGGATGTTAGTTTAATTGAAAAAAAATGAAGCATGCAAATTGATTAAGAAAGAGCACGCTTTTTGAAAGAGTAACTTTCTTGAATGTTTAATGTGTGAACATGATAATTGATAAGTGGCTATATATTTTGTGATGTACATGATTGAACTAGAAGCATATGTTGATTTAAAGGAAATACATTTATTGCCATCACTAATTGTATGTACAAAATTATTAATACTTGTTAGTGCTAATTTTTGAAGAGACCTTTTTGAATTATTTTGGGGTTGGACAAATTCAAAGAATTTAGATTTGTGTGTTGAATGAAAGATTAATATCAGAAAATTAGTATAAGAAACTTGGATGGAAAAGATTTGAAGACTAATGGTTAACCAATGTCGAAAATGAAAAATATAGTAGTTTTAATGAATAATTCATTGATTTGTGTGAAAAATATATTTTTATTAGTGCAAAAATTATTTTATACTTGCTGATATGAAAATCATGTGAAGAGGATTTAATCTGGAATTTTCCAGTAATTTTTACAAAGGCAATATGAACCAAGATTAAATTGAATATCGAGTTGTTTTAACAACAGTAGTAAAATGATTCATATGGGTTTTGATTTGGTATTGTGACAACCTGAGCTTGTAGCTCAGGCGGTCACTGTGTGCGGTTGGCTTCTCTGGGTCGATCGGTTCGATTCCCTGTGTCTGCAACATTTTTCCACACATTTTTGAAAGGATATAACTTTCGACCCGAAGCAATAAGTATTAATTTCGCCCCCTTTATAACGCTAGCACAGTTCGGCCTATTGGTGGGTGCTCTTGGCCTTGTTTCCCGTGTGCCTGGGTTCGATTCTCACCTTCGGCATATATATAAAAAATATTTTTTTGGGCTTTTTAGATGTCCAAAAATTGTGAAAAAAATATGGTTATTCTCATAAAAATGTAAGGAATTTTATAAGAGTGATTTGGACATTATTTGAATGAAATACAATATGGTTTGTGAACATAAGATATAATTAGAACTATGGTTCTAGATTATGTATTTGTGAAAGAAAGTATAGCTTATAAGAATAAATAATAATGGTGTATTAGAAAGTGATTTGGCAAAAAGAAACTTGGTTGTGTGACTTGATGCAATTTATTTCTCATTGTGGAACAAAATGAAGTATGCACATTTGTTGAAAAAGTGAAAATTTATTCGTTGTGATTATTGATTAAGTGCATGAAATTTATATACAATTATGGACTTGTGAACAAATTGAAATCATGAATTGAAAGGAGAATATACATGTGAGTATGAGAACTCAACATGGAAAATTTATAAGTTGAAGATTGTGAAATGAAATTTGAAATAGAGTAGCTAAGTCTCCCCGGCATTGAGAAATGAAATGAAATAAAATTAGACCAAGGTTGGTCTTGATGAAATGAATGAATAAGTCCGGTTGATGGAGAGGCTAACTCTAGAGATTAAATTTTGTTCATGATTTTTAATAAAACTAAGGATTAGCACATAGTGAAGACATGATGAAAGTAGAAGAAAAACATGAGTATGGGGGCCATCGGATAGCGGTGTGAGAGCGATTCACAGGCTGCCTGCTTGATGCGTCAAGACATGGCGTGGGCGCTACTCCAGAATTATCGTCCCGGTGGCGACGCTCGTGGGATGTTCGAGTGGCTATGGGTGGTGTCATTGTTCCATGGCGGAGGCTGAATTGTCCATAGGTTGCCTGCTCGATGCGTCGTGTCAGTGCGTGGGATTCCCCTCCAGGCTGCCTGGACATGGGCTCATAGATCATAGGACATCTAAGACACTACCGTAGTTACAGTAGTAGATTAAGACATAACGAGGGATTGAACCCTACAAGATGAAGAACGAATAAGGGCTTGCCCTTGGACCTATGTAGTATGGGATGCATAGAATCCGAACAAGTGTGCATTAGTGTCATGTAATATAAATAAATGCATTAAGGACTAAGTGCACAATCACAACACGACATCAATAGGGTAGTCCCTTTATTTGAAATGTGACAAGTTTGTGTTTGCTAAATATGGAAAATTGAGTTATACTATTTCCGGCATAGAGAGGATGGCCGTGTATAATGTTCGTCGGTTGAATAAACTGACGTACCCACAGTCTTATATGCACGTAAATGACATGTTAAAGATTAAAGAGGAATGGATGCTTAAAGATTATACCATGTCGTTGTACATTTATTTAATTGTTGTAAATTTTACTTCTGCTGTGCAAATGAAAAATGTAATATTGATGTAAACTCTGATGTAAGATGAAAAGTTTAAATTTCCTTGTAAAATTGTACTAAAGAAAGTGAAAAGATCCTGTAGAACATCTCGAATTCAGTGTATTTGAGATTTGGGGCGTTACAGAGTGGTATCAGAGCCACGCTTTCTACGCTATCCACACTTGTACAAATTTATAGGGAACGACACCCTAGATGTGGACATTAGAGTGTGTGTTTGAGTCTAGAGATTTAAATGTAAGTGACTTACATTTGTGTTGCTCTAAGATTTATGCTTCTTCCTCTCTATTTCTAAGATGGCTGATCACTTCGACCCTGCTGGAGGCGACGACTGGCATATTATTGAGGAAGAGTACCATCCTGGACAGGCAGATTCTGAGGACGAGTACTATCCAGGACAAGCAGATTCTGACGGTGAAGAATGGCCTGAATCCCGAGAGATCACCCCACCTCCGGATTCATCTGATGACTCTTCTTCTGACGAAGAAGAAGAACCAGTTCCAAGTGGTCTTGTGACATCTCTTCAGAGGCAGGTAGAGACGCTGCGAGAGAGAGTCGGATTGTTGGAGGCTCAGCTGGCGAAGCGAAAGGATGACTTTTCTGTTCTCAGTCACCGGGTATGGGAACTTGAAAAGAGGAAGAACCTGACTGATGTGCTGAAGGATGAAGTTGAAGAACTACGGGAAGAGCTTCGAGCAGCGAAGAGGACCCGTAGGAGTTAGACTGTTGTAGCTTCTATTTCTTTCGTTCTGATGTCAGAAATGTTTTTCAATTCGAATGTATAAAATTTGGAAATTCAATGAAATGGAAATATTGACTTGAAAATTCATGACTTATACTTCGAATTCAATGGATCTTTTACATCAGAATATGGAATGAAAGCTGTTGTATTGTTCGATACTGGATCCTCTCATACTTTTGTGTCTCCAAAGTTTGCTAAAGTGTTGGGAGTTGAACCGAAGATTTTTCCAGGCAAGATCTTAGCAGTAGCTACTCCGTCAGGGGAAACTTTAACCGCTGATCGGTATTATGCTGATTGCGAGATTGTGATTGGGGATAGAATCTTTGGCATTGATCTGATCGAGCTGACTATCTTGGGAGTCGATTTTATCATTGGCATTGATTGGATGTCGGTGTACAGTGCAAGCATCGAGTGTAAGACCAAGACGGTAACAGTGAAGGCTCCAAGTGGACCTGAAGTCACGTTCCAAGGGAAGAAGAAGTGTTCTAAGCTGGTGGCAGCTATCCGCAAGGAAGAGACTCCTGTGGAAGTACAAGGGATTCCTGTGGTTCGGGACAATCCGACTGTGTTCTTGGAAGATTTTCCTGGGTTACCCCCGCATCGTGATGTAGAGTTCAGCATCACTGTTCAACCGGGAAGTGCACCCATTTCTAAGGCACCGTATAGGATGGCTCCAGTGGAACAGGATGAGGTGAAACGGAAGATTGAGGAACTGTTGGAGAAAGGCTTTATTCAACCTAGTGCGTCACCTTGGGGAGCACCAGTGCTTTTGGTAAAGAAGAAGGATGGATCGATGAGAATGTGTATCGATTACCGAGAGCTGAATAAGGTCACTGTTCAGAATAAGTATCTGATTCCTCGAATTGATGACTTGTTCGATCGTCTACAAGGAGCAGCTGTATTCTCCAAAATAGATCTTCGATCAGGTTACCACCAAGTTCGAGTGAAAGCTGAAGATGTGCACAAAACTGCATTTAGAACTCGACATGGGCATTACGAATTCTTAGTTATGCCATTCGGAGTGACGAATGCACCCGCAATCTTCATGGATTTGATGAACAGAGTTCTGAGGCCGTTCATTGATTCTTTCGTCGTGGTGTTTATCGACGATATCCTCGTATACTCCAAGTCAGAGGAGGAGCACACCGAGCATCTGGCAGCAGTGTTGCAGAAGCTGGAAGAGCAGAAGTTGTTGCCAAGTTATCCAAGTGTGATTTCTGGAAATCTGAAGTGGCATTCCTAGGTCACATCCTTTCTAAGGAGGGAGTGGCAACTGACCCTCAGAAGATAGAGGCAGTGAGAGATTGGGCTAGGCCTACTACAGTGAAGGAAGTCAGAAGCTTTCTTGGGATGACTGGATACTACAGGAGATTCATTCAAGGTTATGCTCAGATAGCTGTACCGCTTACTGGACTGACCAAGAAGAATGTGAGCTTCAAGTGGACTGAGCAATGTGAGGCGGCGTTCCAGGGTTGGCTGATGAGCCGGCCGTCCATATCTGCCAGTCGGTATGTACCAGGGCGTACAGCCTCGACTACACGGTATGGGCCTTCCCAGTTGGGAGCCAATTTCCTCTTCTTGGTTGGATCGGAGACGGACAGTTTTCGTAACACGAGGTCTCCCGCCTTGATGTTCGTGGGGCGGACCTTCTTGTTGTAAAACTTCTCGATCCGTTGTTGGTAGATGCTTCTTCGGATTGAGGATTTCTCTCTGACTTCGGCGACGAGGTCCAGGTTGGCCTTCAAGCCGGATGAATTGTCAGCTTCGTCGAAGGCCATGATACGGGGAGAAGGTAGGCCGACCTCGACGGGGATGACTGCCTCCGTCCCGTAGGTCAAGGTGAACGGCGTCTCTCCCGTGGGGATCCTCTTGGTGGTTCGGTATGCCCATAGCACGCTAGGCAGTTCTTCGCCCCAAAGCCCTTTGGGGGAACTGTCGAGGCGCTTTTTGAGGCCGTCGAGGATTTGCCTGTTCGCGTTCTCTGCTTGGCCGTTGGACTGAGGGTGGCAAATAGCGGAGAAACGTTGCTGGATACCGATGTCCGCGCAGAAAGTTTGGAAGTTCTGACCTTGGAATTGGGTTCCGTTGTCTGTAACGAGGACCCGGGGAATTCCGAACCGGCAAATGATGTTCTTCCAAAAGAATTGTTGTAATTGGCACTCGGTGATGCTGGACAGAGGCTCGGCTTCGAGCCACTTGGTGAAGTAGTCGATGGCGACTATCAAGAATTTTTTCTGCCCTATTGCCACGGGGAAGGGGCCCACAAGGTCCATGCCCCACATGGCGAATAGCGTAGGACTAGCCAGGGATCGGAGATTGGCTTGAGGAAGCCTCTTGATAAGGGAGAACCTTTGGCATGGGCCGCACCTCTTGACTAAGTCTTGCGAGTCTTGGAGCATGGTCGGCCAATAGTACCCCTGATTCAGGGCCTTCCGAGCGAGTGTCCTGCTCCCCATATGGCATCCGCCGATCCCCTCGTGAAGATCTCTCAGCGCGTAGCTGGCCTCGTCGCTGGTGAGACAGCGGAGGTACGGTTTGCCGTCGGCCAAGGTGTATGAGCGTTTGAAGAGGATGTCATCAATCATGACGAACCTTTCAGCTCGGACCCTGACTCGTCTAGCTTCGGCTCGGTCTTGAGGAAGCTCGGCACTGACTAAGAATCTCCGGATGGGAGTGGTCCAGTCGTCTGGGCTGGCACCGTCTTGGACACACATTGCCTCCTGGTCTTGATCGTTGATACTTGGCTTTAGGAGGATTTCTATGAGCACCGTCTGGTCGAGACCCTCGAAGGAGGAAGAGGCGAGCTTTGACAACGCGTTTGCTTGAGCGTTCTGCTCCCTAGGGACTCGAATAACTGTGGAGTGGCCGAAGGACGCTAGGAGACGTCGGACCACCGCCAAATACTTCACCATGCGATCATCGCGGGCTTCGTATTCTCCAGTGATCTGATTGACCACGAGCTGAGAATCGCTGAAGGCCCGGATTTGCTTGGCTCCGGCTCGGCGTGCTAGGGTCAATCCTGCGATCATGGCCTCGTATTCTACCTCGTTGTTGGAGGCCGGAAAGTTGAGGCGGAGGGAGTATTGAAGTAAGAATTGGTCGGGGCCACGAAGGATGATGCCAGCCCCACTCCCCGTTTCGCATGATGATCCATCGACAAAGACCTCCCAGGTCGGATCCGAGGCCTCAGTACTGGGCTGCTCGGAGACTGTGCACTCGGTTATGAACTCGGCGAGGGCCTGCCCTTTGATGGCCGTCCTCGGCTGGTAGCTGATGTCGAACTGACTCAGCTCAATTGACCACTTGACTAAGCGGCCGGAGTTTTCGGGCTTGTGAAGGACAGTCTTCAGTGGCTGGTCGGTCAGTACTTGGACGAAGTGGGACTGGAAGTAAGGACGAAGCTTCCGAGCTGCCATGACCAAGGCGTAGGCCACCTTCTCTATCTTTGAGTACCTCGTCTCGGCGGGGAACAGAACTTTGCTCACATAGTACAATGGCCTCTGGACCCCATCTTCCTCTCGGACGAGGACGGCACTGAGTGCGCTATCCGAGGCGGACAGGTAGAGCCATAGTGGTTCGCCCGGCTCGGGCTTGCTGAGGAGAGGAGGGTTGGTGAGGTACTGCTTTAGCTGTTCGAAGGCCTCTTGTTGATGGGTATCCCACTCGAAGCCCCCCTTTCCGCGTAGAGCCTTGAAGAAGGGGAGAGACTTCTCCCCTGACTTGGAGAGAAAACGGCTGATTGCAGCCAACCGGCCCGTAAGCCTCTGAACCTCCTTGACATTCCGGGATGGGGCCATGTCAATAATAGCTTGGATTTTTCGGGGTTCGCCTCGATGCCACGCTGGCTGACAATGAACCCCAGGAATTCCCCAGTGGAGACGCCGAAGGCGCATTTAGCCGGGTTGAGCCTCATGTTGTGACACCGGAGGACTCCGAAGGCTTCCTCGAGGTCGGCAACGTGGTCCGGCCCGGCCCGGCTCTTGACGAGCATGTCGTCGACATAGACTTCCACGTTGCGGCCGATCAGGTCTTTGAAGATTCTGTTGACGAGCTGTTGGTATGTGGCTTCGGCGTTCTTTACCCCGAAGGGCATAACGCGGTAGCAGAAAAGACCCTGATCGGTGACGAACGAGGTCTTGGAGATGTCCGGTGGAAACATCCGGATCTGGTTGTATCCTGAGAATGCGTCCATGAAGGACAGTAGCTCATGCCCCGAGGTTGCGTCGATTAAGGCATCGATGCGGGGGAGGGGGAAAGGATCTTTCGGACATGCTTTATTTAGATCCGTGAAGTCGATACAGATCCGCCAGCCCCCGGTTGCCTTCTTCACCATGACGACATTAGCCAACCACTCGGGGTAGCTGACTTCCTGAATAAATCGAGCCGACAAGAGCTTGTCGACCTCTGTCTTCACAATTTGCTGCCTCTCCGGGGCGACTTTGCGTCTCTTTTGGAAGACCGGCTTAGAGTCTGGGATGACGCTCAGCCGATGCATAATCAAGTCTTCGGAGATCCTGGGCATGTCGGAGGGCTTCCAGGCGAAGAGATCAACGTTGAGGCGGATGCAGGCGATTATGCCTGGCTTCAAGTCCTCGGGGAGCGAGCGGCTCACCCGGAACCACTTTGATTCATCCTCGGCACCGAACGGGACCTCCTCCAGCTCGTCGACAGGCTCTGGGGCGGGACCGTCCCTCTCAGGTTCGAGCTCAACGGCGTCGAGGGGGAACACACCCCCTCCAACGGCGGTCATGTAGCACGACCGCGCTGCTTCTTGGCTACCTCGGACGATGCCGACCCCTTGCGGGGTAGGAAATTTAAGTTTCAGATGGTAGGCCGAAGTTACCGCTTGGAGGGAGCACAGTCCGGGTCGGCCGAGTATGGCATTGTAAGCTGCCTTGACGTTTACCACCATGAAGTCCATGGACTCGGTCCTCTTGACAGGAGCCGACCCCGCGGTGACGTCGAGAGTAACAATTCCTTCTATCATGACAGGGACGCCAGAGAACCCATGCAAGGTGTATCCGGCTGGCTTGAGCTTGCCTCTGGGTAGTTTGAGATTCTCGAAGGCCTCGAGGAAGAGAATATTTACCGAGCTGCCGTTGTCGACGAGAATTCGTCGAACCTCACAATTATCCATGTGGAGGCCAATGACGAGGGCATCGCAATGAGGGAGGCGAACGCCTTCGAGGTCCTCTCCGGAGAAGGAGACAGGCACTGGTTGCAACTTGGGCGATGGGTTGTCTTGGACAGCATTCACCTCTCGGATGAAGGCTTTGCGGGAAGTATTTGACTCTCCCCCCATTGGCCCTCCGTGGACACAGTGTAAGATGAATGGCGTATCCACGGCTCCCTCGGGTTCGGGATCCCGACCCTGGATGCGGTTCAGAGTAGGGTTCGGAGGCGAAGGCCTCCGGTTCCTAGTATCTCGCCGATCCCGTGGGCCTTCTCTGGTGAATTCTCGGAGGTACCCTCGTGAGATGAGGTCCTCAATTTCGTCTTTCAGGGCCCGACATTGGTCGGTTTCGTGCCCATGATCTCTGTGGAAACGGCAGTAGAAGCGCAGATCTCGCTTCTTGTTGTTATTGGAACGGGGAGGTAGTCGGACAATGCCTTTGTCTTCGATTTCTAAGAGGATGGCGGACACGTTATGTGTCAAGGGAGTGTACCTTTCGAAGCGAGGGACCGGAGGTGCCCTCTTCGCGCCGACCCCTTCCTTTGGTGTTTTCTTGGCAGGTTCGGCATCATCGACCCTGCGCTTGCCCTTCCCCACGACTTCTTTGCTGCCCTATGGGTTCAGAGCTTCTTCAGCTCGTATGTACTTCTCGACCCAGTTGAGAAGGTCAGGGAAGTCCAGAGGTGGCCTCTTTGCTAAGGAGACCTTTAGCTGGTTGTGGCAGACATTGTGCCGGAAAGCTGCCGAGGCGACCCCTGCATCGAGGGCAGAGACGGATCTGGCCTCGGTTGTGAACCTCTTGACGAAGTTACGAAGCGACTCCCCCTCCCTCTGATTGAGGTCGAGCAGGGAAGCGCTCGTCCTTTCGCTTTTCCGGCTTGTGATGAAGTGGGCCAGGAAGCTGGCTTCCAGCTGGTCGAACGAGAAGATCGAGCCAGGGGTGAGTTTGGAGAACCAATCCCTGGCCGGACCCCGGAGGGTGGCCGGGAAGGCTCGGCACAGCAGGGGATCCGAAGCGCTGTGAATCATCATGAGGGTTTTGAAGCCCTCCATGTGATCAGCTGGATCACCCTCGCCGTTGTAAGTCTCGAACTGCGGAGGTCGGAAGTTCCGGGGGATCTCCGCTTCTATGATGTTGACGGAAAATGGAGGTCGAGAAGGCCCCCGTCCTTGGACTAGGTTAGGATTCCTGTCGCCGATGCGCTCGATTCGATTCTCCATCTCTAGGAGGCGTCGGAGCACCTCGTCTGTGCGCTCAGGAGGGGGGTCGGTGAGCGAGTGCGACTCCTCCCTTCGCTCATTTGAAGGGGTCGGCTATAAGTCGCGGACCTCGACGCCCCATGGAGTGCCTCCATGATTTCATCTCTGAAGCTTCTGAATTCTCCCCTGGTGACCGCACCATGGTTAGAAGGATTGGGTCGGGGCGTAGGAATCGGCTGATGCGGCTGAGTGCCGACGGCCTATCTCCTTGCGCGGGCCTGGAATGGTTCGGGGCCGAGTTGGAAGCGGTCCCTCCCCTGGCCTGGCTAGCCCTTCTGTGCAGAATGACCCGACGAAGGTCGGGTTCGGCGACGTGTGAAGTGCTTCGCTGGGGTCCGGGGTTTCCACCTGGGTTATTGGATGCTTGCCCTCCGTCGAGGGCCCCCTCGGGAGGAGGCCCGTCTGGTCGAGCGGAACGGGCTGATCTTCGGGCTCGGGGAGCCATGAGAGATTAGGTCGAGGGAGAGCGTCAGTGGCGAGGCTCGGACTGTCGTCCGTACCGGATAAAAGGTTTCCCACAGACGGCACCAACCTGATGCGGTTTGTTTTTGGTCGCAGTGTGGATGCACCAGGTGTGAGTTCGGACTCAATTTGTAATGAGGGAAGAGTGCGGCACGGGACGACGAGCGGGAGGCTCGCTTCGGCGCGTGAGGATCGGCTCGGATCGCCTCGCCTCGAGTACCTGCAGACGGTCCTGAAACACCGGGGTTTATCCCGGTGGCGGACCCTCCGATGATCTAGTCAGTCTCTGTGAGAGAGTAGCAATAACTAGGGAAATTTGGGTGGCAAAAGATTGATTACCTGAAAAAGTGGGTGAGGGTCTGGTATTTATAGGGAATTCCAACCAGGTTTGGATCCGCTTGGGGGCCAGGTCTGAACCCGAAAGCCCATGGGCCTGACGTGGCAGAAGGCCCAGGGGGTTTAGGGCTGACGTGGCAGTACCAAGAGTGGTATAGGGCTGACGTGGCAAAGCCCTTGGTGGTATTTGGAGCTGACATGGCTGATCATGGGGCTCCTGTGCCCCTGGGAGAATCTGATGGCCTAGGTTGTGCCGGGTCATCTTCATTCTTTACCAGGCTGGGCGGACGGCCCGTGGGGCTATCGTGGATCGGAGGCCGAGGGCCATCGAGACTCGTCGGATACGAGGAGACCAGGTTTGTGGGGGTGAACTTGAGGCTCGGTGCCGACCCTGCAGTGGTCCGAGGCCGAGCCGATTTGTTGTTTTTCTCATTTTTGAGCGAGAGCTGTACAGGGCCCTGGTTGGGCCCCAGGTCATTTTTACCCTACCACAATAATCATACGAACAATACACAATACATATAATTATCTTATAATAATCCCCCAGAATGATAAAATAAAATAAACTATATCTATTCACATAAAATTTCAACTCATGGTTCCAATATAACAATAATACCCATCTACCACAAATATTCATACAATATCAATATTGAAAATAAATAAAGTAAGATATCACTTAAAAATAATTCTCACCCCTACAAGACGTAAAAACGAATATTTTTGGTATTTTAAAATCAGAGGTGTTACATTCTACACACCTCAAAAGAAGCTCGTCCTCGAGCTATGGGGTTTAAGAAAACTCCTCGAACGATTTCAGGATACCTCCTCCACACCATTACCTAGGATATCCAGGTACATTATCAGCATCACTACTTCATTGCACCATTAACAACTGAACAACTCGTCGTCTGGCCCGCCGCACTATTGACCTACAATAACCACTAGTTTCATAGGATATGACATCCAATACCATATCCAGCTGGACTTTAATCTGCGGTGGCTCCATAACTTGAGATAGATCTCTCACACTTTCTCAACATAAAACAGGAAATACATCGAGAAAGCCTAACATCTCTGAGGTAAGCTTCAAACAATGTACCTCGGTTTCAATACTGTCCATAACTCTAAAAAGACCAACAAACCCCAGATCTAACTTTTTCCGGTTCCTATAACGGCGTACTCCATGAATAAAGGATACCTTTAAGAATACCCAATCTTCAGCTTCTAACTTCAAGAGGCTTTCGCCGCGGATCTGCGTCACCTTTTCTTTTGTCGACTACACACCTCAAAAGAGGCTTATCCATGCTTACCTGATAATTAATTTTTTTTCCTCATTCCGAACCAATAAAATATTCTCCTGGAATCTTGATTCATGGTCGTGCCACCGAGATAGACAATATACTGAGCATAAGGAACATTCTCCATCACCCACTACCACAAGCCATCCTCATCAAGAACACCAAATCTACGATAATAACAAGGATTTTCCCTACTGCCTACTGACCAATCTGCATTACATTCATTAATCCCGTCCAAAATTCGACCATGCATCCTCTGTCGCAAGCGGAAATTTTGAATTCAAGTTTGACTGATCAACTATAGGATAGACAGCTGTATTGATAAACTACCGATATATAAGGTCGAGTCAACCTCTACTACGGAAATAAAATCAAATTGATCTAATGAATTTAACATTGTCCACTCCTGGGACGTCATTAGGACCAAAACCTTCTTTCCATTTAAATCATCCGTCCCCATATTGCTTCCCCGAGTGATATTTTACTTCCAGAGCCAAGCTACTAATGAACTCGAATCACCTCTATTGCCTCCTGCTAAAATCATTTGCAAGAACAAGTGTTCAAACTCTTACGATCACAGAAAAAGCTAAAACTATTTTCTGAAAGACTTATTTCTCCACACCTTCAGTACGTGCCCTACTATCACTAATTTCAAATCTGCGTAATTCACGCACCCCGTATAACCACAACTGCCTCAATGTATAAGCCACAAGCTTGTCTTCATGCATCAAACTGCACCTGATCCTGTACTACATGCACTCCCTTCTCGGGATGATCAAAACATGAGCTGTCGTTAATCTTCCTTTAACTCTTCCTTTAATCTTCCACACTGTTCGGGTCATACCAACGACTCATTCTTTATGATAAAATGAGTCATCGATACAGTAATAATAGAAAATCGAGGAATGAGCCTCCGATAATAGCCAGTTAAAACCAAGAAACTCTGAATTTCCAACGCATCCGAGGGTTATTTACCGTCTTTTCACCTTTTGAAATTTCTTTCTGATCCACAATTACGCCTTCAACAGACACAATGTGTCCCAAAATTCACACTTCTCGCCCCCAAAAATAACAATCTACAGACTTTTCATACCGCTTCTAGTCCCAACAAGTCTACAACTCAGTTCTGAGGTGCCATCTATGCCCCTCCATACTGCGAAAGTACACCAAATATCTTCTACAAATACAATCACACCCTGTTAATATATGGGTGTAAGGTCCAATTCGTCAAATTCATAAAAACTGCAGGGACGTTCGCCAGCCCAAAATACATCACTGAGAACTCATACAATTCTTTACCGAGTACGAAAAGCAGCCCCTGGGATACTTCCCTTTTCAAGGATTATCTGACGGTACTCGGTGTGCAACTCTAGCCAGGAGATTAGTGGCACTCCCCGCAACTAATCCAACAAATTATCTATTTTCAACAACGAATGCTTAATAGTCACCTTACTTAGTACACCTTCTCGGTGAACTACCTTCTTTGTTACAATACTGCAGAAGCGCCCTACGGCGTATCACTTGGTCTGATAACCTTTTCCAAAACATCATCTCAAATTCTCTTTCATCTTTTCCCATTCCTTAAGTGCTATAACACAAGCTGATTTAAAAATTGGAGTCATACCAAATATCAAATCGATCTTGAACTCCAGAGTTCGCCAAGGTAGGGGACCAAGAACCTCTTCGAATATACCAGAAACTTTGCAACCCACATCAACAATCTCAATCTTTGCCTTAGATATTTCGACTGAACCCCACGGGCATAATTTTCATCATCCAAGGCATTACCTACAATCAAAACTATGTTTCATCGGGCTGTCTCACCCAAATCCTGTCTGCATCATACCCCAACTACGCATATGACCTACATAACCCTCTACAACCAATCAATCTCCCCAAATATGGGATAAAACCATAACCACACATCACTCCACAGTCTATAAAATTTACACCTATAGAACATATGCCCATAGGACCCACACAAAATCTCTAGGGAATAGCCCCTTACGACACACAGCAATAAATATAATAAAATACTCCAATAGTACACAAATTCACACCAGGATTTCTACAGAGGTCAACCCATTTGCAGGGCCATGAAAGTTAATGCTGACTCAAAGTCAGACCAAAGTCTAATGAGGATCGCACCATTCCATGATATAATCTATACTTCAACAAAACACCCGCATAAAATACACTCTCTATCTCCAACTAAGCAATAATGAACCCATACTCACATGACAAGATCACTAGGATTAACCAAATTCCTAGTTAACCTAGGCTCTGATACCAAACTGTAACACCCCATTTTTGTTTTTGAAAAACTAAACTTCTAAATACCATTCTGTCAATTTCTATATAACTTTAAACATAAACTAAGATATATATATTTCAAATAAAATTTTGGCAGTCTCCCCTGAAATTTCTGCCCCGAAACACAAAAGGCTTACGGAATTCTGCTCTAAATTCCGTAGCTCACAACACAGGCAATATAATCATGGGATCCCCAGGCCAAAATGAGCAGAATCACATAGGCAATATAAATATTATGCTCTGGGGGCCAAACTCATAACAGAATATCAAATATTAAATAAAAGCCATAAATTCCTTTGAAAACATATATGATTTTTGTAAAAATTTAGGAAAACCTTTTTAGAAGCCAACCACAGAACCCAATACTCCACAACGAGGTGGGTACAGGCTTTCTTACCTCATCACAGCACTATTTCTATATACTTTTACCATAATACAAAATAATACATCAACTATTCACCTTTCTACATACACTAGGTACATAGATAATAGATCAGCTCCAACAAAGTACAAAATCTAGCTCTATACTACCTCACCATGCTGCTAGCAACCTGCAGGAGAGTTAGGGTTGTCCGCCCGCAGGGAGGGACCCCCCTAACCCCCAGAAAACATCAGGGGTTAGCCATTTTTGGTGTGAGTATAATTATTAATCAAATAAATAAATTAAAATGGTATAAAGAAAATACTTTAAACTTACAAACTTCAAGTTAAGATGATGCAACCTGAAATCTGAACATAAAAACATCACCAATACGATTTTATATCAAAATACTCTTCAAATCCGCATCCGGTTATATAATTATCCATAATTCACACATTTCACTACATGCTTCACATCAACCTCGTATATATCCTTATTTTACATTTACATAATACTGCTTCACATACAATCCCTTACTTATCAATTTGAATTCATCTTCCATAATTATTGTCACACCACCAATTCTTCATTTATAAATTCATAACCACAGGATGCGACTACATATTTCTTCATTTTTATTTAGCCATGCACTTCATTTACTTGCATTATATCAACAACTCACTTAGTCATCCTGGAAGTGGTGCCAAGGCAAGTAGTTCCCACCATTTTCCATGGAAATAGCAGGCGAGTAGTTCCCCGACACACTTCCAAGATACACAAACTCATATCACAACATACCTTCTTTAATAACCATTTTCATAACTAATCTCATAATACAGGTATTTATTTTATTGTATTATATCAAGTATCACATCATAAACATATGCATCTATCCTTATAATATCACATTCATTCATGCCTTATGACACAAATGTACATTTCATTGCCCATTGCAATTACTCACATTTCATCACATCATTAACATATCACTTATTGAATACTCAGTCTTATCGCATCAAAAGCATGTTTTATAACTCATTCTCATCCCGTTATAACATTTAGTTATTACCCAATCTAATTAATAATTAACTTACTTTCCTTTTCACTTATATCTCAAGTTACCATTAATTTCACTTTCATTCTCATCAATTTATACTCCATATCCCAAACATAGTTTGGGCAATCACATATCACACCCCAAAGCCGATAGCTTGGGTATTAATCACCACACCCCAAACACATAGTCTAGGTAATATCACATCACATCTCAAGCCGATAGCTTGGTTATTAATTCACTTCATTTACTATTCATCTTCACTTTATTTAATTCTTCATTTCCATTAATCATTACCACTATCATGCCCACTCACCCTGCGAATTATGTCAAGGCAGGTAGTTCCCACCATTTCCACAGAAATAGCGGGCAGGTAGTTCCTTGACACAATCCCAAGGTGTAACAACTCATACCATACTGTATTTTACTTAAATAATCATTTACATAATATAATTACTTCGTACTGTTCATAATAACATACGTCTCTTTTACTTTTTCATTTTAAAATTAACCACATACTGCATTTCATCCACATCCACTTTCTTTCTCATTCACAATTCACTTTCTTTTCACAACCACTTTCTATACTTACACATTCTTATTTACACTTATTTATTTTATTAGTTTGTCGACCAGTGAGCCACAGTATCCCAACATACTGAAAGCCAACAGCCCAGTAAACATGCGGTCCGATGCTCTCCCAGAGTCTTACTCGTCCGAGGCTACGTCTTCCTCCTAGCCGAACTAGCGAGGAAACACCACACTCAGATCCCACCTGAGGTATCATATCTCTCTCTCCGGTCTATCCGGAGGTATCTGCTCTCCCAGGTTTATCCTGGGGTATCAACTCTTTCTCAGGTCCCACCTGAGGTATCATATCTCTCTCCGGTCTATCCGGAGGTATCTGCTCTCCCAGGTCTATCCTGGGGTATCAACTCTCTCTCAGGTCCCACCTGAGAGGAAAATCGGGCCTCAAGCCGATAGCTTGGGCGATAAAAACCACTTACCCCAAACATAGTTTGGGTCCACTATTCCCAAGCCGGTCCTTGGGCATTAGGAGGTCTAGCCCAAACCCCCAGGATTGCTGTAGGTACTGGTCAACAAAACCATCTGTTATAAGCATTAATTATTTCATCTTTCCATCTTGCTTTATCACACAAGCATTTCACTTTTTAATATAATAAATGCCACATCCTGGACTTTAATCACGTGAATAAGTAACACATTTTATTAGCATGTACCATCTTATCTTTTATCTTACCATTTAATGCATATCCGTTGTCCACAATATTCATCTTCATATCATTATACCACCTTATGCATACACCCTGTCATTCAACAATTAAAACCATCATATCATAATATTGCATAATAATAATGCGCTAAGATATTTATTTTGCCATAACATCCCACATTAAGAATACCATATTATTCATTACCTCATTGTACCATATATAGGTATACGCCAAGTTATAACATTAATAAGAGAACTACATTAGGTTATTCCATATCGTAAAAGTATCAAAATGCATACTTCATCACATTATAATATCATACTATTGCTCATTAATTCACTTCGAACATAATTATAATGTAAACATATACCCACTTACTAATTTCATCAATTATCACATCACGAGTCAATATCATAATATATATATATCACAAACATACACCACACATGCGGGTTTCCAAGAAAAGGGGTCAAAATCACTTATCTCCTCTAATTAAATCTTATAATATCAAATTATAGCATACTAGCTCATACACCATGTTCCATGTAAGTAAAATCACCTATAAGGGTCTATATGCCCTAAAACATGCACAAAACATGCACGGGATAAAAATAAGCATAAACAATTTAATATATTTAGTTTTTATACATCAACACATCACATTAACCCATAATATTAGTTTTATATACTTAAAATAGTTAATTTCACCAAATATCTCAAAAACCTATTTTCGGGTTCAAAAAATCCGTATTTTCATTGAAAATCAATTTTTAGCATAACTTCTATAAAATATATCAGAAAGCCACGAAATTTGGCCACAATATAAAATATATATCGATACAACATACTCACATGACGGATCGAGCAAACGATGTCCCACGTCCGCCCGGTAGCCAGTCGAAGTTCAACTTTTTCCACCTTTCCGGAGTTATTTCTCCAAATCGATGCTACCACGGTGTAGAGGACCCTTCAATTAGCCTGCCTCTTAAATTAATTTGGACTTGACGGAGAATCCAAGTGGATTTGGGCGGGAGTGAGGGAGGCCGAAGGTGAGGGTTTTGATCGGAAGTAAGGATCGGGAAGGAAAAGAAAGAAAGGAAGAAGGAAGGAAAGTGGGGGGGGGCATGTTTTAAAAAATATATATATATATATATATTACTAATAATAGTTAGGTATAATTACCTATAAGTCCTCCAAATCCAATATATTACGAATAAACCCCAACTCTTTTCTATAATCATACGAACAATACACAATACATATAATTATCTTATAATAATCTCCCAGAATGATAAAATAAACTAAACTATATCTATTCACATAAAATCTCAACTCATGGCTCTAATATAACAATAATACCCATCTACCACAAATTTTCATACCAATATCAATATTGAAAATAAATAAAGTAAGATATCACTTAAAAATAGTTCTCACCCCTACAAGACGTAAAAACGAATATTTTTGGTATTTTAAAATCAGAGGTGTTACACCGATGGACCTACAAAAAGCCTGAAACACTGTGGGTAGCCCCGGCGACAGACCCTCTGACGCTTAAGTCAAAAGCAGAGAGAGAAATTGCAAAATTATTGATTACCTTCTGACTGAGGAGGGGGGAGGGTATTTATAGGCCTAAGAAACAGTGAGAAGATTGATTTAAAATGGTTAGATTATATGAATCCATTATCACATGTTGATTCTCCCACTTAAGAGATAGACTTTCTTGTTTGGGGATAAGAGGCTTCACTTACAGCCCTCATGGGTTGGGTGTCTCTCTTAGTGGGTCTAGTCTCTATTAATGGACTTGAAAGTGGCTCCTGTCATGTAGATGAGCCTGAAGAAGGTTCAGACCTGTTAAAGAGCCACTATGGTTAATCTGCCTATAGAAGCTTTAGAATTTGTCCTGAAATCGTGCGGCCCTGATTTGCTGCGATTTTTACCATTATCATAAGCCTCGCACTCCCAAAAGACAATTTTTTGGCTTTCGGGGAGTAGTTTGCCTTATTTCAGAATTCTGTGATACAATCTTAGCTTTTAGGGTCGATTGGAGATACCTAAAACTAATCGGAAGCTTCTGGAGGCAGCGAATATTTTCCTGAACTTTTTTAAACTTTTCTGGAACTTTGCATAATTATGTGGATTATAAACAATTTTTTCCCAATTAATAATTGATTTTTTTGAATTTTTAAATAATTATTCCAATTAAAAATTATTTTTGATAAATTTTAATTAAATATTTGAATTTTTAAATGACTTTTGGGGATTTTTTTATTGATTTATCTGACTTGAGCGAATTTTGAAGCGATCTGGCGCATCGATCACCACTTGGTCGCCGCTGAGTGGATTGGGAGGCTGTGATAGCGCTGCGACAATGAGGGGAATATGGTGCAATCGTATGCATGGATCACGAGCTAGAGTGTGTATCTTAGTGATCAGGCAGTTGGACAATCGTGATTTCGCCTTCAGGGAGAGTTGCTTCTCTGGTTCTCTTGACGTTCTAAGCAGGAGACCTCTCCCCATGCACGCAACTCGTCCAAACAAATCCTTAGATCAGTCCCAGTAACACCCCGACCCCAAACAGCAATTTTTCTAACAACTTCCCACCACAGGCTTGCCTCATAAAAGGTGTTATAGCTTATTAGTGACCTCTAATCCCAGGCAATTATATATATATATATATATATATATATATATATATATATATATATATATATATACAATTAATCTCAAATACTCCCGATATGGGATTATTAAATCCCACATCCGGCTCTCTCTTGTGTGTGACGTCAGCCACATACAGCAGCCCCACAACCCAGGCCCTACTCACTGTCACATGGACAGCAAAGCAGTACTGCTGCTTCTCCCATCAACCGGGTGAGCCCCACACCTGGCCACGTCATCCAAGATAGCAGCAGGTAAGCGCAACATCTCTACCTTTCCGTGGGCCCCCCCACCGTACTACAAATCCCATGGAACCCTCCATCTAGGAAACTCTATAGGGAATCTCTCTAATTAATTCTAAATATATATAGGGTCAGTCTATTATGAGATGGTGAGATGAAATCCTTATCGTGAGCTGAAGATCTCAGCCGTTGGATCGTGATCCGAGGGCTGACAATCTGACCCGCCCATTCAGTGAGAGAGCTGAGATATGTTGAGGGGCAAAAATATCATTTCTCAAACTCAACCTTTTCAACTCAGCTCTCCTCTCTCCCATCTGCCTCTCTTCGACTGAGATCTTCATGCTCCCCACCCCTCTCTAACTATCCCAACCCCAAACCCTACCTCCGCACCTCCTTCTTCCCCCCCTCAATTCAAGGGGAGATTCTGGGCTTCCTTCTTACCACTCTCACTTCCTAACTACCGACTCGAAGTCCTCCCCGGTAACGTCGACGCCCTCATACTCCCCCAAATCCACCCTAAACTCCCCTCTCTCTTCCCGACGCATCAAATCCACCCCAACGCTCCTTCCTGCAGATCGACGCGTTCAAAGTTCGTGCCACCAGGTGCTGCTCGATGCCACTCGATGCTAACTCGACGCTGCTCCGCTGAATTAGCTGAAGCTAAGTTGCAGTATAATAATGTTTTGTTATCTGTAATTTTATTGGAGGATGGAAGTGATTAGATATCATGGCTAAAAACACCAAACATGGTGATTAATTAGGGGTCATCTTTAATGTTTCTTTGCTAACAAACATATAAGCATGCATCACAGTCTTGGTGGGCCTGAAAGATAACTGATTGACATTCAAATTGCATTATTAATACATCATCAATACAATGACATTCTTGTTTCTTTACTTATAATAATACTAATTTGTTCACTGGTTAGAAGTTTACAACATCATTATAAGGTTAAAAGAAAAACCATTCATGTATGGAATATGGATAAATCAATCTACGTGATTGGAATTCTACTCATATTATATGTAGTTTAGTTCAACTACAATCTAACACCGTCTGATCGTTACAAGATAAAATCGTCAAGAATGAGATCAGATGAATAGTTTTATGACCGTTGAGTCTGCATACTATATCTTACAGAGTGGAAGAGATTGTTTGCTACTATGTGTTTGCTACTATTACAATCATTTACTGGTCCAAACCTGAGCACTCTTTTACAAGCACTACTTTGAATTATTAGGACAAGCACTACTTTGAATTTACCGGTATAGGCGATGATGACAAGCACTTTTTTACAAGCAATACTTTGAATTATTATGCCCCCTCCCTACAAATTTTTGATTGAGTCTTGGTTATGTTATTGGTCTTGATCTATGCAATGAATACCCACATGGTTAATTTTTTGGTATATAGCAATTGCAATTGCAGTTTGTTGGCCTTGCTTGAGGTCGTTTGTAATTTGTGGGTTTATAGCAGTTGTAGGAAGTGTTTGATTCTCTACTATATGAGTGAGTCTATTATGAGATGGTGAGAAGAGATAATTATCGTGAGCAAAAGATCTCAGCATATCTCAGCTCTTTTTTATGTTTTTTATGAGCTAACTGAGAGATGACGGGAGAGAGGAGAACTGAGTTGAGAAAGGTTGGGTTTGAGAAATGACATTTTTGCCCCTCAACATATCTCAGCTCTCTCAGTGGATGGGTAGATCAGATCTTAGCCCTCGGATCATGATGACAAGAGCTATGTTTATGTTGTTTATATGAATTTTGTGCTCGGTTTATGTTGTTTATGACAAGAGCTCTGTATAATTTTGTTTATGAGCATTCTAAAAAAAAATTTTGCCGGGGGGGGGAAGTAAGGTTCAAACTAGTTGGCATGGCATACTAATGCAGCCCTAGGAAAATATGTATGCTTGATTTGAACAAACAGTGAAATATAAGAGTGTTCTGAGCCTATGACTACTTCAAATCATGTTTTTGTTGATTAATACTACTTGGCAGTTTGTAGTAGTATTTTAGTTCATGAATGCATGTTCAAGTATTTTAGTTCCTGAATACATATTCATGAAAACGATAACTGTTTTGTGGTGCATCAAGACATTAAGTACAACCTCTTAAATCTTGGAATACATCTATTGGTATTGGAAGGTAGGAGCTGTATGATATGCTTAAAATACATTAATATGGCTAAAGTGCATCTACAATTTCTTGGGAGCAAATTAGCCACTCGAATGCTCAAAATGGATTAATATGGAAGAAGTTTCGTCTTTCATTAGGAATTACATGGTATTTTCTGAAGAAAAAAATAAAAAAGGAGGGTGAGCTGTATGAATGCATATGCTGTAATTTATTATCTAAGTGTGTTTGACACTCATAACAAATAGTCTAAAATATTGAAGATGTAAGTCTTAACTCAAGAAATATGCTCATTCTTTCTGAACTCATCAAATTTTAGCTACTGTTCATGTCAGTTACAACAACCTTTTAATCATATGATTATTTTTCAATTTTTCTCTGATCTTTAGGAGGCTAAGAAGCATCTGTCGGACATGGTGGTTTCAAAGGATTTCTCTGTAAGAATTGGGTCATGATTGGAAGGTTTAGTTTCTGTATTTTCTTGTGTAACCTGGTAATTCTCTTTCAGAACTTGTACTGTTAGCTAGATTATCTCCTTTGTAATTTTTGATGCAGGGCCAAAAACTTGAGCTCTGGATTCTTTTCTATTGTAATTTATGATATTGTTGTAACTTTGGAGATTTATGGAAGTGCATTCTTCTTTTCCTTCGTCGGTGATGCACAGACTTGCCTTCTTTTTTTCTAGAGGTGGAATTGATGTATGTATGTTATTCTCAGTCTTATTTACCCTGCTCCAACAAGAGACTATTATCAGTCTTTATAACATGTGTAGTTAAAAAGATAAATTTCATAAATTCGACATACATAAAGTTTGCATCTGATTTGTTGAGTTCAATGGAGTGAACATGTGAGTTTAACCAAGATAAGTTGTTTAGTTTGTCCTTGTTTAGTCGGATTCAGATTATCATTTGTCCACACTCGTACACATTTTTTTCATCATTTTGTAGGGCTTGCATTGTTCTCTCATTAATGGACTTCGCTGCCATAAAAATAGTTTACTTTCCCAACTGATGCAGGATGTACGAACTTAAACAGAATCGACCCTGATGGATTTAGATCCTCACCAAACTGGTGAAGAGTCCAATTCATAATTCATAATCCATCCGACAGTACATTGCATAGCATATTGACCAGCCAAGAACATATTTCAATTCATGAAGAGGCTAATGCAAATGATTTAATTCACGACCAAGAAAATCTTGCATCCAACATTCTGTTCTTTTCAGATGTATCATTTACAAATATTACTTTAAGTCTATATACTAATGATGAAGTAACTGCACTTTTCGGTCATTTTCTATTATCAATCAACGAATTTATATGACACAGAATGCTCTCTCAGTACAGTAAGCTGCCGCAAAAAAAAAAGAAAGAAAAAAAGGGCCAAAAGATGGAAAGGATAGAAATAAATACGCCTGTTGTCTTAATCAAATTCTGGGTAGCTCTCATGAACAAGAGAGAGATGACTTTCAATACATCTGGAGTAAAGACTGAGTACTATTCCTTTCTTTTCTAACATTGCAAAGCAAGAAAACCAATTCTTTGTTTGTATTTCCTTCAATCACTGTTTTTGAGGAACCAACAACAGCTTAAAGGAAGCCATCAACTCCTCGGCCTGCTATGGCTTCTCTATAGATGGAGAGAGATTCATTCATGACTTCTGCTTGAGATAACAACTGCGCTCTCTTCTTACTGGAAGGATGTTTGGCAAGGTAGTCTTGCAAAGATGATTCTATCCCCACAATCTTCCCTAATTTTTCATACACTTGCGGGGCCACACGGGGATCGTATCCAGCAGATGCAAGTAACAGAAGCCCAATGTAATCAACTTCCATCTCCATCCTAACAAAAAGAGTTACTAGTTACCAAAATGTACAAACACAAGTGTTGTTGTAGAAATGAGTAAGCATCAGTATTAGTGTTCAACCTGGTCAAGTGATCAATTAAGACATGCAAAAGGACGATAGGATAACTCTTGGTAATAATAATAAAATTGAGGAGACATCATAATTGCAAATAAAGGGTGGTGGTAAGCATTCCTAACTTCGGACACAATAAATAATGTATAGGAAATTGAGTGAAACTAAGCTCTAATTGCAGACTATTGTGCAGGAAAATAATTTTCTAGCAGATTTAAAAAAAGTTATTAGCACGATGTAGGACAAGGTATAAAACCTTAAAGCAACGCCATAATGGCTGAAGGGCGTTAAAACTATGGTCAGCAAGAGGAAGAAATTAACATAAAATTTTGTATCAATTACAACTGAAAAGATTGGTAACACCAAACGAGAAACCAGTTAGAAATGAATTTTAAGGACCAATTGTAAACTTTTTCAGGAGCTAGTTTGCCTTTCTTTAGTTACTACTGCTTTTTCATCAAATATTTAATCTATTTTTCATCAAATCACTTGATCTCCAGCTCAACATTTACAGTTGTAAATTATAATCTGAGCTACAATTCCTCTTCCTTTTTTCGTATTTTTATACAGTAGTCTCAATCTTCATGGAGTTTGTTATCATTGACTCACTTCTCTAAGTAATATTGTTGACCATGTGTGGGGATCCCTCTCCATTAGGCAATTACCTGCATTCTCACTTTCCACAGCTAAAACACTCGGTACTTCTTTGAAATCAGATATTGTATATGCACAAGCAGCTTTCCAAAGTTATTACAGCATGTAAAAAATACTAACAAACATAGTGCGATACATATCTTAGAAGAACAAGTTGCGAACTGGGTCAACAAGTATAATCTTATAAAGGAAAAAAGATGGGATTTTAAACATACCCTCTAGGTATAAAGGTAACAAGTTGCGAGCAGCGTCGAGTTAGCATCGAGTGGCGTCGAGCAGCGCCTGGTGGCGGGGACTTCGAGCGTGGAGCGTCGGGGTGGATTTGATGCATTGGGGAGAGAGAGGGGAGTTTGGGGTGGATTTGGGGGAGTATGAGGGCGTCGACATTACCGAAGAGGACTTCGAGCCGATAGTCAGGAAGTGAAAGTGGGAAGAAGGAAGCCCAGAATCTCCCCTCGAATTGAGAGGGGGAAGAAGGAGGTGCGGAGGTAGGGTTTAGGGTCGGGATAGTCAGAGAGGGGTGGGGAGCATGAAGATCTTAGTCGAAGAAAGGTAGATAGGAGAGAGGAGAGCTGAGTTGAAAAGGTTGAGTTTGAGAAATGACATTTTTGCCCCTCAACATATCTCAGCTCTCTCACTGAATGGACGGATCAGATATCAGCCCTCGGATCACGATCCAATGGCTGAGATCTTCAGCTCACGAGAAGGATTTCATCTCACCATCTCATAATAGACTGACCCTATATATATATATATATATATAACACGGGGTGTTACATACATCCCCCCCCTTTAAGAAATTCAGCATCCTCGCTGAAGCCGGGACATACAACGTAACGCAGGATCTTCTTGCTAGGCGATGTAGAATGGTGTACCCTGATTCTGGGGGTTGTCTAGTCCCCTACCCGGGCGATTTGTCCCAACTTCGCTCCCTTTCAGGCATAACCACAATTCTGTACCCACACTCGGTATTGAAAGTCGACTCCCCAAACAGCGATTTTTCTAACAACCGTCTACCACAGGCTTGCCTCATAAAAGGGTGCTATAGCTTATTGGTGACCTTTAATCCCAGGCATTTATATATGTACAAAATTAATCTCAAATACTCCCGATATGGGATTATTAAATCCCACATCTAGCTCTCTTGCGTGTGATGTCAGCCACACACAGTAGCCCCACAACCCGGGCCCCACTCACTATCACATAGGACAGCGCAGTAGTACTGCTACTTCTCCCATCAATCGGGCAGGCCCCACACCTTTCCATGTCATCCATGATAGCAGCAGGTAAGCGCAGCATCGCTGCCTTCCCGTGGCCCCCCACCATACAACAAATCCCATGGAACCACCCTATAGGAAACTCTATAGGGCATCACTCTAATTAATTCTGAATATATATATATATATATATATATATATATATATATATAAAACACGGGGTGTTACAGTCCCCTGTGTTTGACATTGATGATTTGACGGAGATGTATTAACCCCTGGGGACCTCGCGAGGGCATCGAGTCACTGAAGGCATTATGGACTGAGATATGGTTGTGTAGGGGATGTTGTGAACGATGCGGTTCATGACGGCTTTGTTAGGAGCCCTCAAGTGCCTCTCCGTTGATAAGAGCTTGATTAGGCTATTGGGGCGATCCAGCTATTGAGGATGAATTTGGTCATCCACAGCAGGAGCTTGTTGACGAAGAGAGTTGGCTAAATGGCTTAAGGTTGATGTTCTCCCTCTTAGTCTAGGTGGCATGGCGGTAAGTCTGATCTTTGATATAGATCTGTGTAGTTTTCTACAGACGACGTCAATTTGTTACTGCTTATTTTGGTGTGGGAGCAAACAGATAATGAGTTTATATTTGAAGGAAACTACTAAAGATCTAACATTTGATTGTTGCCGCAAAAAGTAGTTAGAGCTCCCGAAAAGGGATCGGGATCGTGGATTGAACACCGTGATCTGAATCTGACGATTGCTGATGCGGCCGATGGACCTGAAAAAAGTATGAAACACCAGGGGTGGCCCCGGCGACAAACCCTCTGACGCTCAAGTCAGAAGCAGAGAGAGAAAGAGAGTTTGAGAGAAATTATAGATTTATTGATTACCTTTTGACTGAGGAGGGGGAGGTTATTTGTAGGCCTGAGAAACAGTGTAGAAGATTGACGTGGATTCATTAGATTGATATGAATCCTTTATCTCATGTTGATTCTCCCCCCTTAAGATATTTTCTCTGGGAATAAGATATTTGACTTACAATCCTAATGGGCTGGGTGTCTCTCCTAGTGGACTTAGTCACTTTAAATGGGCTGGAGAGCAGCCCATGTCTTGTAGATGGGCCTGAAGAAGATCCAGGCCTGTTAAAGAGGCCCGTTATGATTAATCTTCCTGTAAAACTTTACGATATGTGCCAGAATCGTATGGCTCTGATTTGTCGTGATTTTTACCATTATCAATATATGATAACAGATTAGCATACTTTATACCTCCGTCTTAACGTACTTTTTTCCCAAATAATGTCTTATACTTTACAATATATAATGTCTAGGATTCTTAGTTTGAGTCTAAGAACCCCTAAATCCCCCCCAATTGACTTTCTATTGCTAGTTATTTAACGTACTATAAATTTAAGGAAGAACATCCTCTTCTTCTCTTCTTCGTTCTTTTTCTTCTTTTTTATAAAACGTTAGCTGAATGAATTAACTTTCTATAGCTAGTTATTTAATGTGTTATAAATTTAAAGAACATCCTCTTCTTCTCTTCTTCTTTCTTTTTCTTCTTTTTTTTGTAAAAAGTTTGCTGAATTAATGAACATATTATGCTTTTATAACTAATAAATAGTGTGAATATTAATTAATTTTGTGCACATCTTCAAAATTAGAGTTTGTAATTTATTGAGAAAAGGAGAAAAATACAACTAATTCAGTATCTCTATTATTTTAATGAAATAATTTGCAACAAAACAAACTCCATTTGTAACAAAATAAACTCGTGCAAAACATGTTAATATTAAATACAGCAAAAAAAACGTGCACTGTGTGTATGCATCAAATTAAAATAGCCAAAAATCCTTCATCTCCTCTCCATTCATCTCCCTCTCTCATGCAACCCCGTCGCCAGCCACGCCCTTAGCGCCGTCGCAACCCCGACGAGCCGCCAATCCCCTAGCGCCCCATCGCCAACGACGCACGTCGCAAAAAAACTCCGTCTCCTCTCCATTCATCTCCATCCCCTCTATTCATCTCCCTCTCTTTTGCAACACTGTTGCGTGCGAACCCCCTTCTGCCACCGCAACCCCGTTGAACAGTTGATTTTTCCTCGTCTCGTTGTCAGCGACGCCCGTCTCGCTGCCCCGTTACCAACGAACGCTCGTCGCGCTGCCGCAACCCTGTCGAACAACCAATTTTTCGTCGTCCCGTTGTCAGCGACGCCCGTTTCATCGCATCATTTCCAACAAACACCCGTTGCGCCTTCGTAACTACGTCCAACCACCGAATCCCCATTGCATGTTAGTAGTCGATAGGGGTTAATTTTTTAGAGGGGTTAATTGATCAAAGAGCGAAGGTCGAAAAACTTCCCTCGAGAAAATCAAACCATTTTGTACGAATCCAATTCGAGTAGTTTCTTCCACCCAAATTTCAACAAGACATCAATAACATCGATTTCGGTATTCCCATAAAACTATATCTGTAGAAGTTCGTCATTTTCCTTGATCCAATTTCTATGTGATTAATTTGAATTTGTGTGTAATTGTTAGGTGTATTACAGGAAAAAGGGTTGAAAATGAGGTCATTTTAAAAAAAGAAAATAATTTGAAGGTAAATGTTGCTTCAATATTTAGATTCAGAGTTAGTGTGATATGTTGTTTATAGAAATTTGGTTCCAAGTTCACTATGTATAAGAAGTAAAGCTTTGGTTTCATAGGCATAATACTATAAATTAAATGATCGATTAGCACCTGATTTTCCTTTTTTATCCCTGCGATATTAAAATATTAACCTGCAAGTACTGTAGGAAAACTAGGGGTTATTAAAGAAACTGTAGAGTTGCTTCTGTGATTATATTAATATTTACAACTGCAGAGAATCAGCGTTTAATTGGATTTACTATATTAGTCTTTTTCCGATTAGGCTCTCCACTTTACTGTGCAAAATAAGGATGTGGAGACATGTAGTTGCACATGTGCATTCACACATATTGATGCCTTTGTCGGTTAATGCAAGTCAGATATTTCAAACCTTTCTTACATCACTACTGAGCATTTAGGTCATTCAGGTAACTTTACAATTTTGATGGTTGCCATAATTTCAAACTTAGTAAATTGCATGTTAGCTTCATTATAATAATTTCCCTAAAAAAATTTATAATATTTTTCTAAAACTTTCATCATTATAATATTTAATTATTTTCATTGAGTGTACAAATTTGAGGATTTCAATGATATTTTTTGTAGAAATGAATACATTATATCCAGCGAATAATCAACTTGACAATGATGTGGAAATAATAGACGGAAGAGAATTACAGTATCACCAGAAAAACCCTAATCATAGGGATGGGCTTAAACAGTATCACAAAAATAGAAGAGCTAATATGACTGCATCACAATTAGAAGAACTTAGACAGAGACAATATCAATATGCGAGAAATTGACAATTGTTGATGTATGGAGATCAACTAGCTCAAGAAAGAGAGAGATGTAGGCAGTATCAAAGAAATCGATGCTTTAATATGAATGCAAATAATCAGCAGGGTAATGACAGAGAAATAATAGACAAAGAGAATTACAATAGCAATAAAAAATTGAAGCACCAACTGAAATACCTCAATTGTCAGAAGCTCAACAACTTGCTGAACGTAGGGAGAGGCTTAGACAGTATCAAAGAAATAAGAGCTAATATGACTGCATCTCAATTGCAGGAGCTTAGACAGAGACAACACATTATGCGAGAAATAGACAATTGTTGAATATCAATTAGCTCAAGAAAGAGAGAGATGTATGCAGTATCAAAGAAATCGATGCTCTAATATGATTGAATGTATGCTTTTTATAACTTCAATCATATTCCTTGCCACTACTAATTTTTCTTATTATTAATTATGTGTTTTTTCTTAAATTTAACATATGAACAACTGAAGATAATAAGGAGGCAATAAGAGTTCGAATTATTCTGAGGGACCATAATTATACAAGAAACTATGTGGACATATCTCACTCTCAACAATTTCATCTATCACCTACAAGAAGGTGCCTAAATTGTGGGGAAAACTATTTTTCCATGAATCCAATGATTTGTATTGTCAAACATGTAAAGTACAATTGCCGAGAATATCAGTTCCTGCTGAATTAATGAGCTTTTATATTGATCAGTCTGAAGACGGAAGAACATTTAGTTAACATATACGTACTTACTACCACATCTAGTTCCATTGGGGTGAACCTTGATGATAGATTTTCTAATGGTAGAATGGCTGTTTACACTTTTTTTGCTCAAGGTGGCATATACCATAAGATTTTTAGTTTTCTTCCACATATTAATTCTAGGTCTCGATATATGCAATTGTATATATATAATACCGAGCATGAACTCGATAATAGATTAATGGAAAGTGATTTGGTGGGTAGGTCAGTTGTGGAAAAGCTTCAAATATATATACATATATATAAATTGATGAAATGTCATGGAACATCAAATTAAAGGGTAAGTTAATATTTAAATGTACATAGTTTTGCCAGTTTACACCTTAAAATATATATACATACTGTTGTACATAACTGTGAGAAAAAAATGAACTAGATTATCAACATACATTATATATTATATCTCTTTGATAACTATACTTTATATGATATGTACTTATTCTTATAATTATTCTATGCAAAAAAAACTTATTTGTAATGAGAAAGTCAAGAAATCACATGTAATTGTTGTTGTTGCTTCTGTTGGAAAATGGGTGTTTTAACACAATTTTACGAACCAGTTTTAAAGCAATTATTTTAGTAAGATCCACTTTAAATTAGTGAGAGATCTTTATGGATTTGTGTTCTCCTTCATGAGTACATCAAAATCATATATTTACTTGCTCAAAACGGTTATATGGCGAATGAGAAATTGTCTCCCAAAGTGAGACACTTGATATCTAAAAATGGGTTGAGGGATTTTAGTCCCATATCGGCAAAATCATAAGAATTAAAAGGATATAATAAACCCTTTCTTGTCATTATAAGATAGCAAGCTAGAAGGCTCTCTCTCATGTGCGCAGTCAGACCGGATTACATGCGGCTTGTGTGCGCCCGCACGTCCTGCGGACACGAATGCTGGACCATCTGAACTCCACCCCATGCATAGATTATTTTTGCAGAATTGGTTTTTTCTGCTGTTGCAACCCATTTTAAACTGAGAAACGGTTTGATCTGCCGTTACAGTTTGGTCATTCACTCACCTGTATCCCATTACAGAGGGTGCATTTGTTTGTTTTCCCCATGACCCTATATGTAGAGGCCCCTTCTTCCCTCGTTTCTTCACACCAGAAACTATTCTCTTCCTCTCTGTTCTGCTTTTTCTTCCTGGTTCCAGTTTGGTCATTCGGTGATAAAGTTCAAGTGCTATTTCAGTTTGGGAGCATGACATGGTGCTACAGTTGACGGTCCTCAGCCGTTGTACCCTGGAAGACATACGCCTCTACACTCTTCAGCACTGGACAAGGCAAATTTGTTTTAAAGGGTTTTGTGTGATACACAAGCCTCAGCTTTATCGGTTTCAGTTTACATTTTGTTGTTTCATTTTATTTTATTTTGTTCGGGTTTTTTTTCAACATCTTCTTCTCCTTCTCTTATTTGTGCTCCTCAATCTAAACTTTCTTTACTACAAACAATTTTGTAACACTTCTACTTTAGTGGTTGGAATGAATTAACGTAAATATGCTTCTATCTTTTTTTGTTATCTTTGTTGCAAACGGATTTGTTATCTTGGTTGAATAATTTACTTGGCATAGCAGTATTGTTATCTATTATTTTCTTTATCCAATATCAATTGATGAGTTAATGAAGCTTACATTTGTTACCTATTGGTCTTGGTGGGAGAAAATTGTTGATAAAATATTCAAGGACTTTTTTGTCACATCAAATAGGTTGGGTTGTACTGTTTAGTTATGTTCTCTTTTCATGTTCTACACATAAACACAAACATGAGTTGTGAGATGATGTACATTAATTATTTCCATGCTCCTTTTGATTACAGATGATCAACAACCTAGAGTCTGATTGATACTGGATGTCCCTGATACTCCTGATAATATAGCAGCTAGACGGCCAGTTGATGGGTCATCTAGGCTTTACCGGGATAGAGGTAATAACAGTGACAGTACCACTTCAAGGGAACCATATATTCCTCGATTTAGACGTTCCAGCTTTGTCGTTTCGAGCAGCAGTAGTGCCAAACCAGATGACAATGTGTCACGCCTCACTTCCCAAAATAGAATACAAAATACAGATACGTGACTAAGCCCAGCGAATAATTTTCATTGTCCATAAGCTGTCAGAATCTTTACAACATTTCACAAGAATAATCAGAGTCGGAAGCAAGAGAAGTCAACCACGCATGCATATTTGAATCAATATACCAACAGGAATTTACTTGAAACAAAATATATTAATCTCAAATAAACCAGATCTGAACAAGTCAATAATCCTGGGTCACACTGCCCAAATACAAAATAATCCAAGTAACCAAGTACAATTATTCAAGATAAGCAACAAGAAATAAAAATAGCAAAACTCCAGCATCTAGAATCTCATATCACCTACACCATCTAGCACCTGATCTCCAAAATCTGTAATTTAATAAATTGCAGGAAGAGGAAAAAGAAAAGAAAATGCCCGTCAATACAAGTTACGGGTCGCTTGTAATGCAGGCACAAGTAAATGAAAAGGGTAAACAACATAGCAAAGAATAGACATGATAAAAAAATAGAACAACTAGCATGGCAAGATGAACAAGTGCTAGTAGCATATATCAAGTATCAAGTGAACAAGTATCATGTAAACAAGTAACAAGTAAAGAGTGTCAAGAATCAAGTATCATGTACAAGTAACAAGTAGCATGTGTCAAGTGATCATGTTCAAGTCTTGTATTATTACTATCTAGGTAGCACTTCATGCGTCCCATCCATTTACCACATGGTTTCTACATTCAAACAATTTCATTTTAGATTTCATAGTGGATCATAGTGGGCAGTGTACTTAGGGACAAGCCTCAAGTAATCAAGTATCAAGTATCAAGCCTCAAGTATGAAGTATCAAGCCTCGAGTATCAAGTATCAAGCCTCAAGTGTGAAATACCAAGCCTGAAGTATAAAATATCAAGCCTCAAGTATGAAGTATCAAGCTTCAAGTGTGAAATATCAAGTAATCATGTAGGATCAAGAGATCCTCTAAGTCTGAAATATCAAGTAATCATGTAGGAATAACAGATCCTCTTCCGAGTACACGTTTCTGTATTTTTCGTTGTTATATCTTTCCCTTTAAACCCCGACTTGGATATTTATTATTATTAAAAAGGCATGTATGTGTACAAAATATGGCAAGGATAACATGGTATGATCAAGTAACAAGTTCAGGTTGCAAGATAAACATATACAGGTGAAAGGCAACTCATAAAAGGATATAACAACGAAAACTCTAGTTCAGGACAACAAAACAGTACTGCATTAAATCTGGAATTCCCGTTGCTACAAACATGCAAATATGGATCCATCAAAAAACCTAGAAAATAGACTCCCGGCCGAATCCAGCAAATATATATAAGTCATATGGTATTTCACAACAACATGTCTCAAAACAGGTTTGTATCTAAAAAACGTGTTCAGCCAGAAATCAAAAGTTTGTATTCAAAATCTGGACAGCAGCATGAAAACTTAATAACTAAATCCACGAAAAATCTGGGGTACTCCCTAGTATGTTTAGTAACAGAAAATAAAGTTTCATAATTTTTCAACATAGATAGAATATTCAAGTAAAATCAGAAAGCAACAAGGTGCAGCAGTTTTGTAAATCTGGAATCACAAACACTGCAGTACCAAAACAGCAATATCTCACAAAATGTAAATCGAAATCCAGATCCGTCGAAAGGGTCATAAACTAGATACAGTAGGATATAATTCATATTCACGAAGTTTTTAGATACAGCAAATATAATCAGGTCGAAATTAAGTATCTTTACTGAACAGCAAGAAAATTCCGCAAGTATAGTAGTTGTTTGCAAGCATAGAATAGTTTGTAAAAGTAATTAATTAAATCTACAAAAATTAGGGGTTAATCCCAATCAAGTATAGTTGTAACCAGTAAAATATTGGATCAAAATATTATCTTTAGCATAAGTAGAAAAATAAATTACTATACAGAATTCATATAAAACTGGATCTGGAATTTTTAAACACATCTGTAGTAAAATAGTCATAACTCACAACTCATAAATCGAAACTGAGATCTGTCAGAAAATCTAGAAAGTAGACAGAATTCTCTATAACTCATATTCACAAAATATTTTCATATACTGAGCTTAAAAGGGTCTAAAATACTGATAAAAAATGCGGTAACACACAAAACTGAATTATCCTTTATGCATAAACTCAACATAGATCATATGAAACTCATCAAATCAAAATAAAACATGAAATAGGGTATACTAGATGTCCAAGCAACATGGTATAGGGTATTTCACAAGTCTACAACGAGTACACTACAACTAACACAACCAAGCACACGATATCATACAACAAGTCATGAACAACATACATGTATATACAACAAGAAGTGGTCATTCCTAGATTATTTCATGTCATGTGTGTAATGAGGCAACTACAGGCGGGTCAACACAATAGAGACAAGATCAACACAGGGTTTCACGCAAGAATTGTCTCTAGAACATAAATACACTACAGGCAGTATTTAGTACTTGTATTACACAAAGAAAAGAATACAAGTTACTTGCCTTAAAGACGAAGACAAGAACGACGAAGCAAGAATAACGAGAATGGATTACCGGGCACGAACAAAATACCATGAACGAACGATCACGAACCCAACTACGACTCACAAACAACGAACCGAACGAACACAACCACGAACACACAAACACCACGAATATCCGAGATCCAACACACGCTCAGCAACACACTCGCACGTATGGGAAAAGAGAGAGAGAGGCCGGTGCAACGTGGGGAGGGAAAATGACTGTGGCAAGAAGATGGCGATGACAGCGGCTGCTGTTGCTGCTGTCCGTCGACAAAGCAAAGGAGAGGCGCCCGGGGGGGTCTGGCTGGCTGCTGTCTCGACAAGAGGGCGGTGAGACGGGGCATCGGGGTGCTGCAGTCGAGTAGAGGTTGCCTGTAGCGCCCCGAATTTCCAATATGATATCTTAGAAATACGTGGCACAATTCCCAGCATCAACTTCAATTGCAATATTAAACATAGCCAAAAACAAAATTAATTTTCATTTCAACTTTCATTACAACAATTGTTTACAACACATCTTTTTACAATTTGCACAAGCTTTATTATCTTTCTAGCACAAGCATCCAAATTCCAAGCTATAAGCACCTACCTGTAAAACATGAGGCTAGAGATAACCCTAACCCCCAAAACTACAAGGGTCAGCCATAACGGTGTGAGTGACATAAAAACAAAAGCAACAAGAATAAAACTTAACATGGAATCATAAACTACATGTATCGATAGCAAGAATAAATGAAATAAGAAACATCAATAAATAGAACATGAAATTATTAAGAAATATAAGATAGTAAATAGTAATATATGAAAACGTCAAGTGAATCTAGACAAAGTGTCAAGTGTAGGAAAAACAGGAAAAACACAAGCATAAACCAAGTCAAGAAAACACAATCTCTATATGCTGACTCCCTAACGTGTACTTGTCGGATTCTATGCATTCCATAGTACATAGGTCCGGTGCAAGCCCTTAACGATCTCCACTTTATAGGGATAACCCCTCATTATGCAACTAATCCTACTATGGTGATGGAAAACAAGATCCAGAATACTCCGCGAATAGGCACCACAGCCCTCGACCCGCAAGCATCATGTAAGATAGCTCAAAAACTGGAGATTCACCTCCCAACCGTGTACCCCACGAATAGGCCTGCAAGGCCCGATACACCAGGTACATTCCATGAATAGGCCTGCCGAACCTTGACACGCGAATGCACCCTGCATGCTCCGTGAATAGGCCTGCAGACCCTCGACACACGAACATACAAATGTCCTCTCGAGACAGAACCACAAACAGTCTTGGAACGCATCCGTTGGACTAACAAAACCATGAGTCTATACTTATATTTCCCAAGTTCCATCACATCCCCACTAGTGCCTGTCCTTAAGTTGATTATTATTAAAACACAAATTCCCATCTCTAGAGTTAGTGTA
Source organism: Hemerocallis citrina (assembly GCA_017893485.1). Lineage (NCBI taxonomy): Eukaryota > Viridiplantae > Streptophyta > Magnoliopsida > Asparagales > Asphodelaceae > Hemerocallis > Hemerocallis citrina. The sequence continues at coordinate 1,158,606 of CM030367.1, read as the reverse complement.
TCTTGCCGGACTTAAATACTCAACATCAATCCCAAGACCCAACTGGTCTAAATCAACAAATCTCAATTACCGGTTCACAGGACTTCCACTCAACTCCTAGAGATATCATCAAGACCAAAACTCTTAAATCCATCGTCAAAACGATCATATGAAGAAACTTCTCCAATCAACAAACCAAATCTTTTATAAAATTCCAGAATCCAAACCCTCCAATAAAACATCTTGAAAACATATATTCTGTAGAAAGATAATATTTAGAATAGTAAGTTATAAATCCCAAAACATTAAAAGAATCAATCGTTTAAAGAACATCAGAATAACTCAAGAAAACATCAGTAACAGTCGACTGTAAACCGGAGTCGGTCGACTGTCCAGAGCGAAAAACCAACACTTCAAGAAAATAATTCTAAGTAATGGCAGTCGACTGTAAAAGTCATCGGTCGACTGTCCAGAGCAAAAATCCAAAACTTCGAGAAACATCAAAACAGTACAGAGACAGTCGACTGGAAAAATGGGCCAGTCGAGTGTTCTGCGTAAAATCCAAAACATTAAGAAAACACAAATCAAAGCAAACCAGTCGACTGTGTAAAGTGGTCAGTCCCGTATGAAAATCCAATACATCAAGAAAACACAAATCTGAGCAGTGACAGTCGACTGTATAATATGGACAGTTGACTGTCCCACAGGAAATTTCGAGACTCAAGAAATACCTCAGCCAGGACCCCGACAGTCGACTGTCGACATTGGTCGGTCGACTGACAGTCCTCCAGACTGCGGTTTTAGTTGTGCACATTTCAACCGATACGGAGTTTTACTTTATAAAAACCAAATCTGTAAAAGGTACAATTCTGATTTGTTCAAATACGACTTGTAGAGTATATAACAGTGCATAAAAACCAATCAAAAACCACTTTGGATTGATAAAACAGCTTTTCGATGAATTTCTTCAAAATAAAACATGAATGTGTGCATATATCCAAAACCAGAGTTTTTAAGAATCAATCATACATCAAAATAACTTCGTTTTATATTCCAAACCATATCAATACCAAAATAAGTTGGGATATAATCAAATCTTTCAAAAACACATAGACTCAATTTCTTCAAAAAAAATAATGAAATATGATATTCATGTAAATTGATTGTGCATGTTCGTGCACCAAAGAAAACTTCACAAATCTATCGATTAGAAATAACAACATATTCAGATTTAATCTTAGTATTTGAGAAATTAAATTTCAAATAAAACCTTTCACAAATCACAAAATTCTCCAATTTAGTCAAAATGTATCAAACCCAAATCTAGTCATCACAACTCAAATCCTCAAGACATGGACTTTTAATCCAATACTCATTCTCAAAATTCCTCCAACTCAATCTCAACTATTCTCAATAGTTAATTCAAGAACAAAAACAGATTTATCATTAACATGGCCAAGTTGCATTCATCCAACTCACCAATAGTCAAAAATCTCATCTTTAATCAATTTATGCATAGCATTCACCATACTCAATCAAATCAGTAATAATCCAATAGAAATACCCTACTCACAATTTATATTGGGTCCTCCTACAATCTAAAATCATCCACATGCAATTCTACTCACAAATAACTAGGGTTTTCACAAAAGATCCAATTTTTAACTTATCAATTCATCCAATCCCCCATATGTATTCATATCAAAACCCTAGCATGCTTTCTAATAGATAGATCATCACATTCAACATACACAAAACAAAACAAAACAAAATATGTCACTCACCTTGTTGAAGAGATCAAACAAATATGATAAAGCAATAGGAAAAATCCCTCCTTCGCAAGAAATTCAAGATCTTCTCTTTAAAACTTCAAGAAAATAATAATAATAAAACCTTTGTGTTGTGCAACAAAAGATGGCTGCACTCCACCTTTTAAATAGGCCGGAATCAAGAGAATTAGGGTTTTCAACAAATTTGCAAAATACTCCTTTTAAAATATATCTTTACAAAAATAGATCCCTATACTTGGAAACTTGATAAAACCAATTTATTTGAGATTTAAAAAAAACAAAAAAACCATCAATAAGTTAGCCGACACTGTTTGAGAAAGCCCAGAAAATGAATTTGCACTTTTACCCCTCAAAATGACAATTTTGCAAAAAGATCCTCTTTTATCGAAACTTGTAAAATAAATCAAATTCATCAAAACGAAAAGTAAACTTTTTAACCCTGAGTTGACCAGGCATTATACCCAGCCAAAAAAAATCTAAAAATCTGGAGTTTTCACTCCAATTGGTAATTTTGCACAAAAGTCCTTCTTTTTGTAATATTTGCAAATAGGTCCAACCATTGTCAGAAAAATCTAGAAAAATCACAAATAATCTCAAATAATAAATAATGATTTTCCACAAAATAGTTTTTGATTTTGAACTTTCCAAGAAAACATTTGCACGTGTCAAAGATAAATTTTCAGAAAAATATATATTAAATCACCAAAAATCATTTTAATTTATTTATAACTCTTTAAAATAATATTTAAAAATACGGGGTACTACATCACTCCCTCCTTAGAAGAGTTCTATCCTCAGAACTACTGCTAATAGGGTCAAAACAAAAATAAGCAAAGAAACTGAAATCTCATAAATGGAAACATAGTCCAAGAAATACAATCACACAAGAGATTGTAATCTAACAAAAGAAATGCAATACAACCAACTCAAAGAGCACAACTATATAAAAGAACACAATCATACAAAAGTTTAGGAAAAACCTTTCCGATGCGCAACTCTAATAACTTGTAATCGGAAACCTGCTGCAACAACCTCTGAATCCCTGCATCTAGCTCTGACCTTCCACCATCTGCTTCAACCCTCTGAGGATCAGTGGCCACTCCCTCCTTAGAAAGGACATGACCAAGAAAAGCTACCTCAAACTTGCAGCTCAATGGGATCAATACCAATTGATCTCCCACCACACTCGATATTACATTCTTCGTAATATCGATTAGCGATCAATTCTTCCCCTGATGGTGTTGCCACCGTCAAGGCTCCGCCTGAAAACAACTTAGGTACCACACCTAAGACTAGCAAAAATTGGGCAACACAAATGTATGCAGGAAAACAGTATCAAATAAAACTTTTGTTTTTATTCCATTAACCAAAACAAATTCTGTTACATGGAGAACGATATTCAAATCTCCAATTTATTCTCAAACAAAATTTTACTTAATACCTAAATGAATAAATTCAAAATTCTTACACACCCTAGATCACATTCCTAAGTTACCCGCATCCTCATCAGTCAATGCGAACACTCGTCTCTGCCTCTGAACTTTGCCTCCGCCTGCACCATCCTTCTTCAGTTGTGGACAGTTTGGTTGGATATGCCCTTCACGACCACACTGATAACAAACCTGCGCCCTCTGAGGCTTGGTGCATGCTGCCTGATAATAACCTGCCTCTCCACAGTTGAAACAAGTCACGCCTTGAATCGCGGGAACCTTCTGTACTGGCCCATTAAACTTGCGCTGCTTCGCTGGGAACTCCTTCCCACTCTGACTATCTGCTAGCCTCTTGTTCTTATTCCAGTTCTCCTGCTTCTTCTGGAATTGGTCCATATCCTCTTCTGTCATAACTGCTCTCCTGACCAGCTTGTCAAACCTCCTGATGCCTAACGGAATCATCCTCGACCTCAAATTCGGCCTCAAGCCCAGCTTGAATTTCTTGGCCTTCTTCACTTTATCAACAATCAGCTCCGGTGCATGCCTCGACAGCTGAGCGAACTTAGTCTCATACTCGCGCACTATCATGCTGCCCTGCTGCAGATTCAAGAATTCTGTTGCCTTCCTCTCCAGAACATCCAAGGGAAAGAAACGATCCCTGAACTCATCCAGAAAAGCCTCCCAAGTCATTTGCTGGTCCCCCAAAGTCCTCTTCACTGATTGCCACCAAACACCAGCGTCCTTTTCTAACTGCTTCGCAGCCAATTTTACCTTATTGACTGCTGGAGTCTCCAAGACTTCGAAGACCATCTCCATCTGTCTAATCCAATCATCAGCCCTATCTGGATCAGATAGCCCCTCAAACACAGGTGGCTTCATCCGCTTAAAGGACCTAACTTGCTTGATCGGATCAGCATTAACAAACACTGGTCCAGCCCCTTGATTCTGATTCTGATTTTGTGCCATATTAGCTACCATTAGTGCATTTAAAGTGTGATACACCCTGGCAAACTCGGCCTAGAGATCAACTCCTGCCCCGTGGGAACTTCCAGTTCCATCACCATTGTTACCATTCCTAGTTCTGAATCCTGCCATTCTGCTGAATACTGCAAAATAAAGGTAAAGTTAGAGCATCACAACACAATCCACATTCACATCAATACCCCTGTTGTGCAATCTAGATGATCTAAATAAATAGATAAACTAGACGCAAATTAAAACCTCGCAAGTGTACGAATCGTTTATAGAAGCGTAGTGAAAAGCAAGGGTCGATCCCACAGAGATTGTAGTACTTAACTCACAAATCAATAAAACAAAAGAAAATGCAAATCATAAAGTTTCTTTCCTTAAGTATTTAGCATGGTGTCTACTAAGTTGCACTTGAAGAAAGCATAGGAACAATGGAAACGAACAAACACTCAAAATTCTAGAAATTGGTATCAGATCTAGATCTTCCAAGTTGATTAAACCAAGAACCCCTAAAGATTCCTGTGTTACAAATTATGAGCATAGGATACAGGTCGTCTCTATCCTCATATGACAGAGTCAGTTTTATAATAACCAAACTTGATAACATCAGGTTCTTCATGTCAGTCGACTTGCTGTCACTCTTAGTCGTCTGCCCTAAGAACTTCTGAACAAGTTTGATTCATATTATAAATTTTTATCAATACAATCAGGCTTAATCAATAAGTGATGAAATAGTATTTAGAAGATTATAACATTACATAACTATGGTTTCAATCTGCCCAATATTGAAATTAGTTGCACATATTCATAATAAAAATATTGCAATTAATAAATTTGTTCAAGGATTACATTACAAAAATTAGAGAGAGGAGAAAAAGAATAAAAAATTTATTGCAAACCCCTCTGCCTGAAAAGAACCGAATGCTTCCTTAAAACTCAACCGCACCAGAGCACTCTCTCGAACTGCGCGCCAGTCAAATCGGAGAAGTCAGCAGCTTCGCACGCGTCAAATCGAAGCCAGTCAGCACGTCGCCCGTCACTTCGAAGCCCACGTCTTGTCCCGCTGTCTTTCGAAGCCACGTCAGCACGCGAAAATCGAGCAGTCGTCAACACGTCACTTCTGTGCGTCCCGGTCTTGTCGAAGCCTCACGTGATGGTGCTGAAGGTCTTGATGCCTGCGCCGCTCTCTTTTTTTTTTGTTTCTTTAGTCGAAAACAGAGAGACAGAGAGAGAAGAGTTAGAGTCTCTCTCTCTGTTTCTCTCTCTCTCTCTCTCTCTCTTATTTTTTTTCTTCTTTTATTCTTTTGTTCACTGGCTTCTTTGTTTTATTATTCGTAGCCGTCACCTCTTCTTTTCTCTTCCTTCTCCCTTTGCTTTGTATTTATAGAGTACGGGAAGAGAGGTAGGGTTTTCACTTTTTGCAGAAAAGTCATCTTCTTTCATTTATTTCTTTTCTTATTTGATCTGAATTTTATTTCTTTCTCTTTTCTTCTTTTCTTCCTTTTCTGCTAACCACGTGCTTCTGCATACACAAAATAATATCTGAAATTAGCATTTTTTTAAATAAAATAAAATTAATTAGTTTAAAATTAATTAAACTAACTACAATTCATATTAGCTTATAAAAATCCTTTTAAATTTTATTTGTCGCACTTTTCACTCACAAAACAATAAAACTTGATAAATCCATTAGTTTACTTTGTTTGTTGATTTTTTCCACAAATCTTTACTTGTTGCATCAAAAGTATTATTTCTTCAAAAACAATTAATTAAATGAAATCTTATAGAAATATGATGAATTATAGACAATATCAACGAAGACAAGCCATTTTAATAGGTAAATGAGTACAAATATTTGTATATAAATTAGACACATCAAATACCCCCAAACTTAAGATTTTGCTTGTCCTCGAGCAAAAAGTAGATACATAAACAAGGGAAAAATAATAGTAGACTCAACCCATCACACCAAGAATTCTCATTATGCAAGCATCAAAATTGCAATTAAAAATATAAACAATTGCAAATAAAGTAAAATCAAGCATACCCACTTTCTCCAGTGCAATTATTTAGTCATAATCCCCAACTAAATCATATTTGTCATGCAATTAATTTTAATTATAGTATGTAACAACTCCATCTGTGATTATCCCTTTTCTCTACTACAAACCGAGTATCAAACTAGAGTTTTTTTTTCTTTTTTTTTTCTTTTTTTTAGTCACATTCTCTAAGTTGTCACTTGCCTTTTTACGCGAATGCAAAATATTTGTGATGAATCCACCCGGTTACTCAACAAGTCACAAACTTTAAAGTGCTTTGCATACTCATATGTCAAGTTGTCGTTTGACGTAAAAGTAAACATTGGTGATGAATACCCCTAGTTACTAAGCAACTCAAAACATTGGAGTAAATTGACTTTATTCAATTTTTTTTTTTTTGTTATCACTCTATTTACTTAAACTCTGTTTAGGACTAGATCAAAGGGGATAATCACAAGAGAAAGCATCACATTTGTTTTTTTTACATATAATAGCATGACCCACACAATTTTGTAAGGAATTTTGAAACTCAATAATCCTAAAGTAAATAAGTATGCTTACTCTTGCTTTATAAGAAATTGTTTATACCAAAAAAAAATTATTTTAATGCTTATCTCAATGAAGAACTCAAAAGTGTAATGGTGAGATTAATTTAAATCCTTTTAAATGTTTGTTTTTCTTTTCTAAAAAATAATAAATTTGTAAACCTTCCCCCCAAACTTGAATATCACATTTTCCTCAATGGAAAAGGAAAAAGAAAAACAAAAAGAATGCAAAAGTTCAGAATTTCTCCCCTGATTTGTCCTTAAATTTCTGCACGCGCAGCGTTCGGTATTTTGCCGATATCTGGAGCTGTAGATGTCCAAATGGCTTGATTTTTCTTTTTTTGCTAGAAAGCTAAGAAGATAGGCTACAACTTCTCTTTGAATCACTTTTCCAGATTTTGACTCCAAATTGCTCAAAAACAGCCATCAATGCATGTGTTCAAAACAGCTCCGCCCCGACGACTTCAAATTTTCTGCAATCCTTCAAGATAAAATCCAAAACTTTAAAATAAAATAAATTAAAAGATAAATCAAATCTAAATGCAATAAAAGAAATTAAGAAATGAATAAAGAGAGAGTGTAAGTACTCCCCTGAAAAATTGGGTTGCCTCCAAAGAAGCGCTGCGTTTCTTGTCTTCAGCTAGACTTGATGAGTTTATGCAATGTATTGAATGGCTCACGGCTCAAAACTCATCTTATTATAAGGTTTCCCACTATGCCCATTCACCTTGAACGTTTGATTTTTCTCTTTGCTATGAACCTCCAACGTTCCATGTGGGGAAACCTTTGCAACAATGTATAGACCATACCATCTTGACATAAGCCTATCTGCAATGGTCCACCTTAATGCACCCTTGTGTTTTTGCAAGACTCCTTGCAGCTTCTCTTCTTCCTGCATGCTTAATTTTTCAGCGACTATCACAGGTAGCGTCTGGTTCTCACCCAAATATGCATACTTCAAGTGTTCAGGTAGCGGCTTTAGTTCTACATCTGGTGTCCTGGTAACAGAAGAAACAAAAATATTATTAGACACAAGATTTTCAAACACAGGTGCAAACTTACCTGAATATGATTTTGGATTTCCAAGGGTATGTTTTGTCTCTGCAATCCTCCAATCATCATATTCCTGTTCAACTTGAGATAGTACTAGAGGGTGTGTAATTGTTGCTTGTAATGGATCAACACTATATTCCTGAAATGTTTGGTCACAAATTTCCTGTACCACATCAAAAATATAACATTCATGATCATCGTGTGGTAATTTTGGTGCATCAAATATTTTAAACTCAATCTTGTCCTCTAGGATTGTCACTGATTGGAGCTGTTCTCGTCCTTTAGGGTTTGTGATGGGAATTCTCCTGCCTTTCTTTCACTTAATTCCTTCGCAATTTGACCAATTTGAATTTCCAATTTCTGAATGGCCTGCCCTTGTTGGTTGTTTGTTTGCTGTTGCTGTTGGAGTAATTGAAGAACGGTGGATTCGAAATCCAACTTCTTATGTTCTTGAACTGGCCGATCAAACCCGTCCCCACTCTGAAATTGCTGCACATGCCCTTGTGCGAATTGATTGCCTTGATGGTTTTGATTATTGCTCCATGAGAAACTTTGATGGTTTTGCCACCCTGGATTGTATGTGTTTGAAAAAGGGTTGTTCTGGAGCGGGTACATTCCCTGTCCTACGTAGTTTGCGTGGTCCTGATCTGTGAAAGAAGACATGGGACATGTATTAGTTGTATCATCATAATGAGAACAAATTGCACAAATTTCTTTTGGTTGGTTTTTTACGCCACCCAACGTTGAAATTGCATTAACAAGCATATCAATCTTTTTATTCATAATTTCCATTTCTAATTTCATGCTATTATCACTAGAAATTTCGTAAACTCCCTGTTTTTTCGAAATGCCTCTTCCCCTTGTTGAGAATTGTTGTGAGTTCTCGCTGAGTTCTTCAAATAGCTCAATGGCCTCCTCACCACTTTTCCTCATCAAGATTCCATTGCAAGCTGAATCTACAATTGCTTTGTTAGTGTCATTTAAACCTTCATAAAATACTTGTACCTGATCATCCTTAGGCATGTTGTGCGTAGGACACTTGAGAAGCTTGTTCTTGAAGTCCTTCCATGCCTCGAAGAATAAATCGCCATCTTTTTGTTGGAAGAGTTGAATTTCCCTTTTTAGTTGTTTGGTTTTCTGGGCTGGAAAGAATTCTTTCAAGAATTTTGTTGCCAATTGCTCCCATGATTGAATTGATCCTGGTTCCAAAGAATTATACCACAATTTAGCATTAAGTTTTAAAGAAAATGGAAACAAGATTAACCTGATTTGTTCAGGGATAAGCCCTTGGGCACTTTGCGTTCTGCAAAGATCAAAGAAATCTTGCAAATGGAGGTGCGGATCCTCGTCTATTCTGCCACTGAAGTGGGGAACCAGGCTGAGTAATTGAGCTGATAGATGCATATTCTCTGTGACATTAGGTTGAAAAGCTATTCAAGAAGGTTGCTCAATATTCTTCGGAGTGAATTTGTCTTGCATTGGTACTCGATTTGGTACTTCCTCACCCATTGTTGCTTTTGGAATGTAACCTGAAAGAAAATATAATAAAAGAAAAGAAAAAAGAAAGAGCTAAAAATTGATTTGCAAGTTAAGATACTAAACAATCCCCGACAGTGGCGCCAAAAACTTGTTGTGCAATCTAGATGATCTAAATAAATAGATAAACTAGACACAAATTAAAACCTCGCAAGTGTAAGAATCATTTATAGAAGCGTAGTGAAAAGCAAGGGTCGATCCCACAGAGATTGTAGTACTTAACTCACTAATCAATAAAACAAAAGAAAATGCAAATCATAAAGTTTTGTTCTAAAAGTCTATTTGAAAGAAAATGAAAAGATTTAAATCTAAATCAAGTAGAATCACAAATTGAGTCACAAATATCTATTAAAGTAGTTGGGCATGATTTCCACCTATAGTCAAGAATGTTGTTTCACCTTCTACACTACTCCAATCACTCATGTTGTTCCTTTAAGGTCATGGTATCTACTCCTTAAAGTTAATGTTTCCCTAGGCCAAGAATTAGGCATGGTATCTACTCTAATTCGTTTCTTTCCTTAAGTATTTAGCATGGTATCTACTAAGTTGCACTTGAAGAAAGCATAGGAACAATGGAAATGAACAAACACTCAAAATTCTAGAAATTGGAATCAGATCTAGATCTTCCAAGTTGATTAAACCAAGAACCCCTAAAGATTCTTGTGTTACAAATTATGAGCATAGGATACAGGTCGTCTCTATCCTCATATAACATAGTCAGTTTTATAATAAGCAAACTTGATAACATCAGGTTCTTCATGTCAGCCGACTTGCTGTCACTCTCAGTCGTCTGCCCTAAGAACTTCTGAACAAGTTTGATTCATATTATAAATTTTTATCAATACAATCAGGCTTAATCAATAAGTGATGAAATAGTGTTTAGAAGATTATAACATTACATAACTATGGTTTCAATCTGCCCAATATTAAAATTAGTTGCACATATTCATAATAAAAATATTGTAATTAATAAATTTGATCAAGGATTACATTACAAAAATTAGAGAGAGGAGAAAAAGAATAAAAAATTTATTGCAAACCCCTCTGCCTGAAAAGAACCGAATGCTTCCTTAAAACTCAGCCGCACCAGAGTACTCTCTCGAACTGCGCGCCAGTCAAATCAGAGAAGTCAGCAGCTTCGCACGCGTCAAATCGAAGCCAGTCAGCACGTCGCCCGTCACTTCGAAGCCCACGTCCTGTCCCGCTGTCTTTCGAAGCCACGTCAGCACGCGGAAATCGAGCAGTCGTCAACACGTCACTTCTGTGCACCCCGGTCTTGTCGAAGCCTCACGTGATGGTGCTGAAGGTCTTGATGCCTGCGCCGCTCTTTTTTTTTTGTTTCTTTAGTCGAAAACAGAGAGACAGAGAGAGAAGAGTTAGAGTCTCTCTCTCTGTTTCTCTCTTTCTCTCTCTTATTTTTTTCTTCTTTTATTCTTTTGTTCGCTGGCTTCTTTGTTTCATTATTCGTAGCCGTCACCTCTTCTTTTCTCTGCCTTCTCCCTTTGCTTTGTATTTATAGAGTACGGGAAGAGAGGTAGGGTTTTCACTTTTTGCAGAAAAGTCCTCTTCTTTCATTTATTTCTTTTCTTATTTGATCTGAATTTTATTTCTTTCTCTTTTCTTCTTTTCTTCCTTTTCTGCTAACCACGTGCTTCTGCATACACAAAATAATATCTGAAATTAGGATTTTTTAAATAAAATAAAATTAATTAGTTTAAAATTAATTAAACTAACTACAATTCATATTAGCTTATAAAAATCCTTTTAAAATTTATTTGTCGCACTTTTCACTCAACAAAACAATAAAACTTGATAAATCCATTATTTTACTTTGTTTGTTGATTTTTTCCACAAATCTTTACTTTTTGCATCAAAAGTATTATTTCTTCAAAAACAATTAATTAAATGAAATCTTATAGAAATATGATGAATTATAGACAATATCAACGAAGACAAGCCATTTTAATAGGTAAATGAGTACAAATATTTGTATATAAATTAGACACATCAACCCCAAGGCAAAACCTCAACCATACCCCAAACCAAAACATCATGTTCTAACTCTATGTGATACTCACACTCTAATGTCCACACCTAGGTACTTACGCTCTAGTGTCCACACCTAGGTTGGTTTTCATACTATGTCTATTATTACTATTGAAGCATGCTCAGATACTAATCTCTGTAGCGCCCCGAATTTCCAATATGATATCTCAGAAATATGTGATACAATTCTCAGCATCAACTTCAATTGCAATATTAAAGATAGCCAAAAACACAGATAATTTTTATTTCAACTTTCATTACAACAATTGTTTACAAAACACAGTGGAATACAAAACATCTTGAATTACAAACTTCTTTACAACACATCTTTTTACAATTTACACAAGCTCTATTATCTTTCTAGCACAAGCATCCAAATCCCAAGCTATAAGCACCTACCTGTAAAACATGAGGCTAGAGATAACCCTAACCCCCAAAACTACAGGGATCAGCCATAACAGTGTGAGTGACATAAAAACAAAAGCAACAAGAATAGAACTTAACATGGAATCATAAACAACATGTATCAATAGCAAGAATAAATAAAATAAGAAACATCAATAAATAGAACATGAAATCATTAAGGAATATAAGATAGTAAATAGTAATACATGAAAACCTCAAGTAAATCTGGACTAAGTGTCAAGTGTAGGAAAAACAGGAACAAAACAAGCATAAACCAAGTCAAGAAAACACAATCTCTATATGCTGACTTCCGAATGCGTACTTGTCGGATTCTATGCATTCCATAGTACATAGGTCCGGTGCAAGTCCTTAACGATCTCCACTTTATAGGGATAACCCCTTGTTATGCAACTAATCCTACTAAGGTGATAGAAAATAAGATCCAGAATACTCCGCGAATAGACACCACAGCCCTCGACGCGTAAGCATCATGTAAGATAGCTCCAAAACCGGAGATTCACCTCCCAATCGTGTACCCTACGAATAGGCTTGCAAGGCCCTCGACATACAGATACACCAGGTACATTCCGTGAATAGGTCTGCCGACCTTCGACACGTGAATGCACCCAGCATGCTTCGTGAATAGGCCTGCAGACCATCGACACGCGAACATACAAATATCCTCTCGAGACAGAACAACAAATAGTCTTGAAACACATCCATTGGACTAACAAAACCATGAGTCTATACTTATATTTCCCAAGTTCCATCACATCCCCACTAGTGCCTGTCCTTAAGTTGATTATTATTAAAACACAAATCCCCATCTCTAGAGTTAGTGTATCTTGCCGGACTTAAATACTCAACATCAATCCCAAGACCCAACTGGTCTAAATCAACAAATCTCAATTGCCGGTTCACAGGACTCTCACTCAACTCCTAGAGATATCATCAAGACCAAAACTCACAAATCCATCGTCAAAACGATCATATGAAGAAACTTCACCAATCAACTAAACCCAAATCTTTTATAAAATTCCAGAATCCAAACCCAACAATAAAACATCTGGAAAACATATGTTCTGTAGAAAGATAATATTTAGAATAGTAAGTTATAGATCCTAAAACATTTATAGAATCAATCGTTTAAAGAACATCAGAATAACTCAAGAAAACATCAGTAACAGTCGACTGTAAACCGGAGTCGGTCGACTGTCCAGAGCGAAAAATCAACACTTCAAGAAAATAATTCTAAGTAATGGCGGTCGACTGTCCAACGCAAAAATTCAAAACTTTGAGATACTTTGAATTGAAAAAATAGCTTCATGCATGTGTGCATAAAAACTAATCAAAAACCACTTTGAATTGATAAAATAGGTTTTTAATGAATTTCTTCAAAATAAAACCTGAATGTGTGCATATATCCAAAACCGAAGTTTTTAAGAATCAATCATACATCAAAATAACTTCGTTTTATATTCCAAACCATATCAATACCAAAATAAGTTGGGATATAGTCAAATCCTTCGAAAACACATAAAGACTCAATTTCTTCAAAAAAACAATGAAATATGATATTCATGTAAATTGATTGTGCATGTTCGTGCACCAAAGAAAACTTCACAAATCCATCGATTAGAAATAACAACATATTCAGATTTAATCGTAGTATTTGAGAAATTAATTTCAAATAAGACCTTTCACAAATCACAAAATCCCCCAATTTAGTCAAAATATATCAAACCCAGATCTAGTCATCACAACTCAAATTTTCAAGAGATGGACTTTTAATCCATTACTCATTCTCAAAATTCCTCAAACTCAATCTCAACTATTCTTAATAGTTAATTCATGAACAAAAATAAATTTATCATTAACATGACCAAGTTGCATTCATCCAACTCACCATTAGTCAAAAATCTCATCTTTAATCAATTTAAGCATAACATTCTCCATACTCAATCAAATAAGCAATAATCCAACAAAATTAGCCTACTCGCAATTTATATTGGGTTCTCCTACAATCTAAAATCATCCATATGCAATTCTACTCACAAATAACTAGGGTTTTCACCAAAGATCCAATTTTTAACTTATCAATTCATCCAATCCACCATATATATTCATATCAAAACCCTAGCATGCTTTCTAATAGATAGATCATCACATATAACATACACAAAACAAAACAAAACATGTCACTCACCTTATTGAAGAGATCAAACGAATATGATAAAGCAATAGGAAAATTCCTTCCTTCGCAAGAAATCCAAGATCTTTTCTTCAAAACTTCAAGAAAATAATAATAATAAAATCTTTGTGTTGTGCAGCGAAAGACGGCTGCACTCCACCTTTTAAATAGGCCAGAATCAAGAGAATTAGGGTTTTGAACAAATTTGCAAAATACTCCTTTTAAAATATGTCTTTACATAAATAGATCCCTATACTTGGAAATTTGATAAAACTAATTTATTTGAGATTTTAAAAAAAAAACAAAACAACCATCAATAAGTTAGCCGGCACTGTTTGAGAAAGCCCAGAAAACGAATTTCCACTTTTACCTCTCAAAATGACAATTTTGCAAAAAGATCCTCTTTTATCGAAACTAGTAAAATAAATCAAATTCATCAAAACAAAAAGTAAACTTTTTAAACCTGAGTTGACCAGACATTATACCCAGTCCAAAAAAATCCAAAAATCTGAAGTTTTTACTCCAATTGATAATTTTGCACAAAAGTCATTCTTTTTGTAATATTTGCAAATAGGTCAAACCATTGTCAGAAAAATCTAGAAAAATCACAAATAATCTCAAATAATAAATAATGATTTTCCACAAAATAATTTTTGATTTTGAAATTCCCAAGAAAACATTTCCACGTGTTTTGCACGTGTAAAAGATAAATCTTCAGAAAATTTTATTAAATCACCAAAATCATTTTAATTAATTTATAACTCTTAAAAATAAAATTTAAAAATATGGGGTACTACACTGCCGGCGATGCAGAGGGAGCGAAAAACAGGGAGGAGAGGTCGAGATGGTGGATGCAAGAGGGGGAAAACTGGGGCGCGAGGGAGGTAGGGGATTGGCAAGGTAGGCGGAGGAGCACAGGACGAAGTCGGGAGGTGCAAGAGAGAGGGAGAATGGGATGAGAGGCGGCGCTAGGGGATGTAGTATGAACAGGGTGCATGGGTTCTATTTATATGGGTATCGAGTTTTAGGGTTGGGGATGAAACAGGTAACGACTGAGCATGGGTTCGGGTTGGGGAGTTTAGGGTGCTAACGGGTTGTAAATGGGTAGGGTGAGGGTATTGGGTTTTAGGTGAAAAAATATAGGGGTTTAATTTAATGGGTTTTACGCTTATAGAGTATGGGTAGATCCAAATAACATGAAAAGGCCCAAAAAGAAAAATGGATAAATAAAATAGGCACGAACAATTAAAATAATGAGGATCAAAGAAAATAATAGCTCTATCAAATGGGACGAAATAACAGACTGGCAACGGAATCAAGAATTCAAATGAGACGACAAATCAAATAAATGAATATATATATTGAAAAAGAAGATCCAATATACAGTCCAAAAGAGATACAATGAAAGGAAAAAAATTGTCACGCCCCGCTTCCCAAAAGGAAATACGGAATATGGATACGTGACTAAGCCCAATGATTTTCATCATCCATAAGCTGTCAGGATCTTTAAAACTTTTCACAAGAATAATCAGAGTCAGAAGTAAAAGAAGTCAACCACACATGCATATATGAATCAAAATACCAACAGGATTTACTTGAAACAAAATATAATAATCTCAAATGAACCAGATTTGAACAAGTCAATAATCCTGGGTCACATTGCCCAAATACAAATAATCCAAGTAACCAAGTACAATTATTCAAGTTAAGCAACAAGAAATAAAAATAATAGATATAGCAAGAACTCCAGCCAACTGGAATCTCATATCACCAACACCATCTGGCACCTGATCTCCAAAATCTGCAATTTAATAAATTGCAAGAAGAGGAAAAAGAAAACAAACTTCCGTCAATGTAAGTTACGGGCCACTTGTAGTGCAGACACAAGTACAGGGATAAAATAAATAAATAACATGGAATAGACATGATAACAAAATAGAACAACTAGCATGGCAAGATGAACAAGTGCAAGTAGCATGTATCAAGTGTCAAGTGAACAAGTATCATGTAAACAAGTAACGAGTAACAATTGTCAAGAATCAAGTACAAGTAGCAAGTGACAAGTATCAAGTATCATGTACAAGTAACAAGTATTAAGTGTCAAGTGATCATGTTCAAGTCTTGTTATTACTATCTAGGTAGCACTTCATGCATCCCAGGTTTTTATCACATGGTTGCTACATTCAAAAAATTTCGTTTTAGATTTTATAGTGGATTATAGAGGGCAGTGCACTCAGGGACAAGCCTCAAGTTATCAAGTAACAAGTATCATGCCTCAAGTGTGAAGTATCAAGCCTCAAGTATGAAGTATCAAGCCTCAAGTGGGAAATATCATGCCTCAAGTATGAAGTATCAACCCTCAAGAGTGAAATATCAAGCCTTAAGTATGAAATAACATGTAGGATCTATTGGTCCCCTTCCGAGTACACGTTCCTGTATTTTCCACTATTAGATCTTTCCATTTAACCCCAGCTTGGTTTCTTATTATTATTATCAAACAGGCATGTGAGTGTACAAAACATGGCAAGAATAATATGGTATGAACATATAACAGGTTTAGGACTCAAGATAAACATGTACAGGTAAAGGACGACTCATAAAAGAGAAGAATAATGAAAATTTTAGTTCAGGACAGCAAGACAGTACTGCACTAAATCTGGGATTTCTGTTGCTACAAAAATACAAACCTGGATCCGTCAAAAAATCTGGAAAATAGACTCCGGGACGAAACCAACAAATATATATAGGTCATAGGTATTTCACAAAAACATAACTCAAAACAGATTTGAATCCAGAAAACGTGTTCAGCCAGAAATCAGAAGTTTTTATTTATAAACAGGAAAACAGTATCAAAACTTACTAAATAAATTCAAGAAAAATCTGGGGTATTCCCTATTATGTTTAGTAACAGAAAATAATACTTCATAATTTTCCAATATAGATAGAATAGTCAAGTAAAATTAGAAAACAACAAGATACAGTGGTTTTGTAAATCTGGAAACATAAACACTGCAGTACGAAAACAGTAATATCTCACAAAATACAAATCGAAATCCTGATCTGTCAAAAGGACAATAAAATAGGTACAGTAGGCTAACTTTCATATTCACAAACAATTTTCAAACAGCAAGTAGAATCAGGTCGAAATTATGTATCTTTACTGAACAGCAAGGAAATTCTGTTAGTGTAGTAGTTGTTTGCAAGTATATAATAGTTTGTAAAACTCATCAAATAAATCCACAAAAATTTAGGGTTAATCCAAATCAAGTTTGGTTGTGTTGTGAAAAATATTGGATCAAAATAATACATTTAACATCATGATAAAAATAGATTACTCTTTAGAATTCATAGAAAACAAAATCTAGAAATTTCTCTACACCTCTGTAGTAAAATAGACATAACTCACAACTCGTAAAACGAAATTGAGATCTATTAGAAGGGTTGGAAAGTAGACAGAATCCTCTACAAATCCTATTCACAAATAAAATTCATATACTGACCTTAATAGGGTCTAAAATACTGATCAAAAGCAAAGTAACAGAAAATACAGAATTTCTCTTCGAACATGAAATCATCTAGTTCAAGTAAAACTCATCCAAATCAAACCAAACATGAAATATAGTGTACTAGATGTCCAACCAACATGATGTAGGGTGTTTTGCAAGTCTATGCCAAGCATACTACAGCTAACACAACCAAGCACATGATATCATACGAATAACATCCATGTACACATCAAGAAGTGGTCATCCCTAAGTTATTTCATGTGGCAATTATGGGTGGGTCAACACAATAGAGATAAGTTACAACAGGGGTTTCACACAAGAATTGTCTATAGAACACAATTACACTACAGGCGGTATTTAGTACTTGTATTACACAAAGAAAAATAATACAAATTACTTGCCTGATAGATGACGATGGAAACGGTGCAAAAAGCGAGAATAACGGGAACGGATTCCCGGGACACGAACTCAATGAACGAACTCCGAAACACGCCCACGAACACTACTCGAATCAACACTCGCACACAACCCAATATGAACACTCGAACCACGAATCACAACCGATCAATCACGAACACACACACACGGGACAACACGTGCAATCTCATGCACGCGCATAAGAGAGAGAGAGGAAGGAAACGGCACGGGTGACGGTCGGCGACAAGCTTGCTGCTGCCAGCTATTTTTATCGACGGGGAAAACACAACGCACAGGGGCTATACTGTTACTGAGTTCTGTCGATGGAGGAACATCACGGAGGACGTCATAACTGGACTGCGGGCTACTACTGACTGGCGCCTGCACCGGCTTTGCTGGCGGCACGAGGTAAGGAGGCACTAGCTTGGCTCCGACGGTGGGGACTGATCGCGATAGGGGGGTCGCGGCACTGTAGGCGGGGCACAGGCGCTGTAGGAGGAGCGCGTCACTGCTGTCGGAACTAAGCAGCTCAAGGGGACCTCGGGGAGGTGCTGGTGCAGTCGGAGGGCACAGGGGTTGTTCTGCAGGGCGTCGAGGGGAGGGAAGGAGGACAGTCAAGGTGGTCGCTGGCGCGCTGGGCTGAAGATAGCAGGGGCACAGGGATGGCAACAGCGTGCTGGAGGGAGACACGCACAGGGGAGCACAGGGAGGGGGTGAACAGTGGGACAGGGCTGTCGGGGTCTCTATGGAAGGGAGCACACAGAGGGCACTACAGTCACTGCTGGCATCATTTTTCGGAGGGAAAACGATAGGGAGGTCGCGACTGGGTGGCACCGGCGATGCTGTGTTGGCGTTGCAGTCAGGAGGAGGAGGGAGACGGGGCGTCGATGGGAGAGGGGATGTAGGGAGAACAGGAGGGAAGACGGAGGTAGGGGTGAGCGGGAGCACAGGGAGCAGAGGACGGGGTGCACACAAGAGGGACGCCGGAGGGAAGGTGGAGGATGGACGGAGAGGAAGAGGGCACGGGGGAAGAGAAGAAGGAACAGTGCTAGGGGTGAGTGAGATGAAGCGGTTGAAGTAGATGATTAGGGTTTGGTTAATAAGGGTATATATAAGGTTGAAGGAGTTAGGGTTGTGGTGACGGGTTGTATTGGGTAACGGGTAGGGTTAAGAACAGGGTTTTGGGCTGAAGGGGTTTTGGGTATGAGTTTATAGGGTATTGGGTATTAAGAAAATCCAATAAGAAAAATAGGGTTTATAAATTCAATAGAAAAATAAAATAACCAACAAAAATATTGTTTATAATAAAATGTAATTTGCATTACAATATAGAATTTATTTGAAATAATTACAAATACAATTAGTACACATAAATGGATTTTTAATAATCAGTCAAAATTAATAATAATAACAAGAATAATAATAATAATATTTGTATTACAATATAAAAATCATAGAAAATAGTTACAATAAAATTATCGATCAAAAATAGATTTTAATGGAAGATCTAACAATACATTTTGAAAAAAGAATTTGAAAGTGAAAAAAACAATTTACAAAAATTTTAAATACAGAAAATACACAAAAAGTACGTATTTGCAAAAACAGGGGTTACAGATCCTTGTCACGCCCCACTTTCCAAAAATACGGAATACGAGTACATGACTTGGCCCAGCGAATGACTAACGTCACCCATAAGCTGTTTATCTGATCAACTCAACAGTATAATCAATACAGAACAATTACGCAGGCAATAATAATAATCTCATGAACAATAGTTCTTAGAATGAAGTAATAAAAATATCCAAATACAATAATAATTCAATGTGTAGAAACAAATAGCAATATTCGGGTCATAAGTCCGATACAAAGAAATAACAATAGTTTAATAAAATAATAAGCAACTAGAAAGTATTAAATCTTCAAAATCTCTGTCCTCCAATTCCAGCAGGCAATTCTCCATCAACACCTGTAAACACTTCATCTAAAAAGATGAAAAAATTTGTCCTTAGAGCAAGTCATGGATAGCAAGTAGAGAAAACAGGGGACAATGGAATAACGGTATAACATTGAATCAATAGATCAATAGGAATCAATAACATGGCACGGTAGTAATAATCAATAACACTTAGACAATATTGGATACAAATATGAACAATGATGAACAATATGCAATGTCGGTGATGTGTCAATCCTTATGTATATTAATCATTTTAATCATAACTAATGCATGTACTACTGCATCCCATACTACAGGTTCAATGCATACAATCAATTTCGTTTAGACTGAGTGGTGAATTCTATAGATCATGTGTCGGTACGGTAATCACTGATACGATACAATAATGTTGCATAATTCATTATAATTATACACCGATACACTGATTCATGAGTTCACGAGTTCACGACACGAAAGATTGGGGTGCCGTAGTCAGCACTCCACAATCAATCGATAAATAATGGCCGACACAGTGACTATATTATTCACTACTCAATTCATTCCCTTAAACCCCGACTTGTTAACTATTTTATTAATGCAACAATACAATATACAATTCGAGACATTTGATGAACAATAATAACAATAGAGGGACAATAAGGTGATAACATGAAGTAGAAAAATTAGAACGATGAAAATAAGACACTAGGATCATGCAATGTAACATACACACTTCGATTCCTGCAATACTACGATGTAGGATTAATTAACTATTAAAAACTAGAAGATAAAATTCTGGACAGCAAGAGTAGTCTGTACAAAAATGTAGTTTTTCGCTGTTTCATAACTCGAAAAATGAATCCGTTAGAAGGTCTAGAAACTAGACTTCCACACGGTTCCAACGAATATTTAAAGTTCAAATTCTGACAATAGTAGCTAGGTCAAACAGATGGTTTTTTGCAGATTTTATGTTCAGGCTGAAATTCGATATTATGTTATTTTATTTTTAGATTCAGCAAAAACTCGATATTAAATTCTTTTAAAATATTTTCTAGACTCCTAAACATGTTAAGAAACAATCTGGAAATTTGCTGAGTAAAATTTTATCATTTGATCAGCCTTTTTACTGTTTGAATATGAAAGATACGAAAATCTGAAAATCTGAAATTAAAAACACAGCTGTAGTAAAACGGGTATAACTTTTGCTACAAAACTCAGAATTCGAAAATTCAAGATGTCCTGGAAACAAAAAAAAATAGGCTACAACTCGTGTTCAGAAAGTATTTCAATTTAAGATCGTTTACTAGTTATAAAACATCAGACAAATTTCAGGCGGCAAGCAAGATACAGATTTTAGGGTATTTTTCCATGAAAATAAATTAATTAAACATGATGGGCATCGATTATTTAGTCAATAAATTGTGTAATCAACATGATGGGTGTCAAAACATGATAAATGAAACTAGAACACGTTCATACATCAATTCATCATCAATCAATCATCAATCATCAAACAACATACAACCTAGCAATTGTCTCTACAATAATTTATTTGTGTCATGATTATACGGTTAACCTATGATCAATTCTACATGAATGCATGAAGGATCTAATCTTTAGAGTCAAAGTGGCACGATGTCAAGAATATTGGGGTTAGCTCCTGTAAACCCTCAATGGACCCAACGAAGAGATGTACAATGGATAATATGATAACTAAGAGATCTACTTGCAAGAGTTTCAACAAAACTTGAATTTGATACAATTAACAATTCAAGTGGACAGTGACTTGCCTTATAAACGGTGAAATCGAATACCAAGAATAATGAAATAAGAATCCTGAAGCAACAAACTCACGAACACACGAATTACGTGCACAATACGTGCACAAAAGAACCCAAATAGCACAAAGAGATCAAGTCAGCAACAGCAAAAGAGACAACCACCACAGAGGCATAGCTCAGCCACGACAGCAAGGGGCAAGGCCGGAGCTGGAGGTTGGCATAGATGGTTGGGTCGACGAGCGGGATGGCGCCGCTGGCGACGCAAGGGCAGCGATCGGAACAGGGAGGAAGCAGTGCTCGGGGTTAGGTTTTGGCTGACTATCGATCAAGGGAGAAGGGGTCGGGGGAGTCGACGGGATGGCTGACGACAAGGGGCGGCACTCGGAGCCCGGGGCGGCGACTGGCAGGGTGTGGGGTGGGCGGAGTTGGCCGAAGAACAAGACAGAGATGGGTTAGGGTGTTTTGGCAGGAAAACGAACGGGAGAGAGAGAACGGGAGGAGAAAGGAGAGGGGAGAGAGAATAGGCAACTAAGGTTTCAATAATGTGACATTTTTAGGGTTTGCATTAAGGTTGTATTTATAGATTACAATTAGGGTACTGGTTATTGGTTTAGGGTTCAATAATAGCAGATTTGGGTCAAGAACAAATCAAATTAGGTTTTAGGGTTCAATTAAGAGATAGATCAAAATCAATAGGGTTCAAATAGAAATACATACAATTCAATAAAAAATAAAATCCAAAAGATAGATAACCCAACAAAATGGGTTCATGAACAAAAATTTAAATCCAAACAAAATAAATAAATAATATAATGAAAGAATATCAGTTGTCTTGAAAATAATTTAGAATTCGCCAAGAAATTTAGATCCATACGAAAATAAAATAATTCGATAAATGAACTTTAACTGAATAATAAAGAAATAACAATTAATTATTAAAATTCTAATAATAATAAAATCATACGACAAAATAATATTTGGGTTTAACATTTTTTATTAAAATAATCCAATAATAATAATATATTTGTTTTAGGCTCAAATATAAATATCTGATAAATAAGAAATAGAAAGTAAGATCAAAATAAACCATTATTCGAAATAAATAAAATTTTCGATTAAAAAACACTTTAATACAAATCTGAAACGAATTTAGCACAAAATAATTTATAAAAGTCAAATTGTAGAAAATACACAGAAAATACTAATTATTGAGAATGGGGGATACAATCATACCCACCTTACAACAAAATTTCGTCTTCAAAATTTGCTCAGGCGGTACATAGGACAAAGCAAAAGCACACTTGTGGATAACAAAACAGGGGATTCAAAGAGAAAGAACAAAATGGTGGCAACACCAGAACAAGAAAGAACATGGGTAAGAATGGAGTGATCAAGAATGATGTTGAATAAATATTGTTTTTAGTGGGCCAAATCATTTTATTGTTTTTGCCATCTTTTATTTGATCTTCTTGATCCAATTGTCTCGTATTGTTTTGTCCCCCTTTAATCGAGTTGTTATTTTGATCCTTTTTATTTTATACTGCTCGTGCCTATTTTATTTATCCATTTTGTGTCATCTCATTTTATTTGGACCTATTATATTTTTTTTCTCAATCCTACTTTTAAACCTTATTCTATTATATGGATCTTATTAACCCAGTAAGCCTATTACACTAAAACCCAAATACACTTAATACCATACCCTACCTGTTAATTATCCACCTAATTAAGCCCAAAACCCAAACCCTATTTTTCTTATTGGATTTTCTTAATACCCAATACCCATTTGTTTCTTTAACCCAATACTCCAATTACCCTACTTCTTTTGGATACCCACTACCCAATACAAAATCACCTAACCCGTCAGCATAACCCTAACCCTATTCCTATATATACACCCTGCATGTTCTCTCTTCCCTCTATCATTAAACCTCTAGCCGCCAACCCGCCTACCCCTGTTTCTTCATCCCCTACCCCTGCTCCTCCCATTCGTATCTCTCTCTCCCTCTGTTAACCCACCTCGTCGACAGCAGCCAGTGCTCACCCCTGGCCACCGTCTCCCCTACTTCCCAAGCGCGTCGCTCGCCCCGACGCAGTAGCGCCTACCCCTTGCACCTCCGCCTCACCCTGTGCACCTCTTCGTCTCCTGATCCTCTGCCTCTTCCTCCGCTCCCCTGACCTCCGAGCCTTCCCCCTCCTTCCTGTCGCGCCACCATGCATCCCCTCTCCCTCGATGCCCCGTCTCCCTCCTCCTCCCGACTGCAATGCCAACACAGCATCGCCAGTGCCACCCAGTCACTACCTCCCTGTCGTTTTCCCTCCGACGACTGACGCCAATAGCAACTGTAGTGCCCCCTGTGTGCACCCCACTACAGAGACCCCGACAGCCCTATCCCACTGTGCACCCCCTCCCTATGCTCCCCTGTGCACGTCTCCCTCCAGCACACTGCCACCAGCCCTGTGCCCTTGCCGTCTTCAGCCCTAGCGACGCTAGCGACCCTTTGTCCAGAAGCTGCCATGCCCCGATGCCTCGACCCCTGCATGCCCTATGTCCCTGTCAAGACCTCCTTGCCGCAGCAGACCAGCCCCCTATCGTCCCTGCTCTGTGCCCTGCTTCCTCCGGCGACTGCAGTAACAGCGACAACAACTTCATTGTGCCATCACTGCGTCGCCATTTCCTCTCGCTCTCTTACGTGCGTGTGTTGGATTCGTTGCTCGTGTGTTCCTGGGATTCGTGTTCGTTCGTGAGTTCATTATCGGAAATCTGTTCCCGTTATTCTTACTTTTGTGTCGTTTCCGTCGTCGTTCATAAGGCAAATAACTTGTATTCTTTTCTTTGTGTAATACAAGTACTAAATACCACCTGTAGTATAGTTGGATTTTAGAGACAATTCGTGTGTGAATCCTCTGTTATATATTGTCTCTATTGTGTTGATTCGACCATAGTTGCCTCACGACATACATGATATGAAACAACTAGGGATGACCACTTTTTGGATGTATGTGTGCATGCTACATGATGTGCTTGATGTGTTATTCATGATATAACTTATTGTGGACTTGCAAAATACCCTATACCATGTTGGTTGGACATCTAGCACACTATATTTCATGTTTGGTTTGATTTGGATGAGTTTTACATGAACTAGATGATTTTATGTTCGAAGAATAATTCTGTATTTTCTGTTAATTTGCTTTTGATCAGTATTTTAGACCCTATTAAGGTCAGTATATTAAACATATTTGTGAGCATGAACTGTAGAGAATTCTGCTTCTGACACATCTCAGTTTCGTTTTACGAGTTGTGAGTTATGTCTATTTTACTACAGAGGTGTAGAGTGATTTCCAAATTTTGTTTTCTATGAATTCTGAAGAGTAATCTATTTTTATCATGATGTTAAAAGTATTATTTTGATCCAATATTTTGCACAATACAACTATACTTGATTGGGATTAACCCTTAATTTTTGTGGATTTAGTTGATGAGTTTTACAAACCGTTCTATATTTCCAAACAATTACTATACATGCAGAAATTTCATACTGTTCAGTAAAGAACCTGATTTTCGACCTAGTTCTACTTGCTTTTGTAAAATATTTGTGAATATAAAAGTTAGCCTACTGTGTCTATTCTATCACCCTTTTAGCGGATTTTGATTTTGATTTATGGTTTGTGAGATATTACTGTTTTCGTACTGCAGTGTTTATAATTCCATATTTACAAAACTACTGCATCTTGATATTTTCTGATTTTTGTTGACTGAACTATTTATATTGAAAAATTATGAAACTTTATATTCTGATGCTGCACATATAGGGGAATACCCCAGAATTTGTGTGGATTTAGTTAATGAGTTTTCATGCTTTTTCCCTGACTTTGAATACAAACTTCTGATTTCTGGCTGAACGTGTTTTCTGGATTCAAACATGTTTTGAGACTTGTTGTTGTGAAATACCATATGACTTATATATATTTGCTAGATTTGGACGGGAGACTATTTTCCAGATTTTTTGACGGATCCAGGTTTACATATTTGTGGCAACGGGAATTCCAGATTTAGTGCAGTCTTGCTGTCCTGAACTAGAATTTCCGTTGTTCTATCCTGTTATGAGTTATCTTTCGCCTGTACATGTTTATCTTGCAACCTGAACCTGTTACCTGTTCACGCTATGTTACTCTTGTCCTGTTTGTGACACATACATGCTTGTTTGATAATAATAAAAAAAACCAAGCTGAGATTAAGGGAAAGATCTAGTAGTGGGAAATATAGAAATGTGTACTTAGAAGAGGACATGTGTCCTGCCTGTTACGTGTTCATGACTACATGATTCACGATCCTATTACCCGACAGCATGCTTCCTTATAGGAAGGTGTACTCAAAAAGGAACCACTAGGTTCTACCTGTACCTGTTTATCTGATTACCTGACTGCATACTTTCCTATAAGAAGGTGTACTCGAAAGAGAGCTACTAGGTTCTACATATTCCTGTTTCCTATTTTCCCTGATCCCTGAGTACACGGCCCTATAGACTCTACTACGAAATCTAAACATAACTTGTTTGAATGTAGAAACCATGTGGTAAAAACCTGGGATGGATGAAGTGCTACCTAGATAGTAATAATACAAGACTTGACATGACATAACATGATTACCTGTACATGCTACATGTTTACCTGTTCACCTATTTACCTACTTGCATGATACTTGACACATGATACATGTTTCCTGTACCTGTTAGTATATCATGTTACTTGATTTTGTTTCTTGATTCATGTTAGTTATCCTTTTCTGTTGACATGCCTATACCATGCTTTGTTTGTTTCTACTGTTATTCTATTTTGTTATTTTATCCCTGTACTTGTGCCTTCACTACAAGCGGCTCATAACTTGCATTGACGGGAGTTTGTTTTTCTTTTTCCTCTTCCTACAATTTTGCTAAATTGCAGATTTTGGAGAACAATTGCCAGATGGAGTAGGTGATATGAGATACTAGTTGCTGGAGTTTTACTATTATTATTTCTTGTCACTATTATTATTATTTCATGTTGCTACTTGAACCATTGTATTTGATGCTTGGATTATTTGTATCTAGGCAATGTGACCCAGAATTATTGACTGTTCAGATCTGGATTATTTGAGATTAATATCTTTTGTTTCAAGTATTCCTGTTGGTATTTTGATTCTTATATGCATGCTTGGTTGACTTTTCTTGCTTCCGACTCGGATTATTCTTGTGAAATGTTGTAAAAATCCAGACAGCTTATGGATGATGAAAATCATTCGCTGGGCTTAGTCAAGTATCCATATTCCGTATTCTCTTTTTGGAAAGCAAGACGTGACAAGGTTTTTAGTGGTATCACGCCCCGCTCTAAACAAAATATATTAATCTCAAATAAACCAGATCTGAACAAGTCAACAATCCTGGGTCACATTGCCCAAACACAAATAATCCAATTAACCAAGTACAATTATTCAAGATAAGCAACAAGAAATAAAAATAATAGATATAGCAAGAACTCCAGCCAACTGGAATCTCATATCACCAACACCATCTGGCACCTGATATCCAAAATCTGCAATTTAATAAATTGCAGGAAGATGAAAAAGAAAAAAAAAACTCCCGTCAATGCAAGTTACAGGCTGCTTGTAGTGCAGGCACAAGTACATGGATAAAATAAACAAATAACATGGAATAGACATGATAACAAAATAGAACAACTAGCATGGCAAGATGAACAAGTGTAAGTAGTATGTATCAAGTGTCAAGTGAACAAGTATCATGTAAACAAGTAACGCGTAACAAGTGTCAAGAATCAAGTACAAGAGTATCAAGTATCAAGTATCATGTACAAGTAACAAGTATCAAGTGTCAAGTGATCATGTTCTAGTCTTGTATTCATTACTATCTAGGTAGCACTTCATGTGTCCCAGGTTTTTACCATATGGTTGCTACATTCAAACAATTTCGTTTTAGATTTCATAGTGGATCATAGAGGGCAGTGTACTCAGGGACAAGCCTCAAGTTATCAAGTAACAAGTATCAAGCCTCAAGTGTGAAGTATCAAACCTCAAGTATAAAGTATCAAACCTCAAGTATGAAATATCAAGCCTCAAGTGTGAAATAGCATGCCTCAAGTATGAAGTATCAAGCCTCAAGAGTGAAATATCAAGCCTCAAGTATGAAATAACACATAGGATCTATTGATCCACTTCCGAGTACACGTTCCTGTATTTTCCACTATTAGATCTTTTTCTTTAACCCCGACTTGGTTTCTTATTATTATTATCAAACAGGCATGTGCATGTACAAAACATGACAAGAATAATATGGTATGAACATATAACAGGTTCAGGACGGAAGATAAACATGTATAGGTAAAGGACAAGTCATAAAAGAGAAGAACAATGAAAATTTTAGTTCAGGACAGCAAGACAGTACTGCACTAAATCTGGAATTTCCGTTGCTACAAAAATGCAAACCTGGCTCCGTCAAAAAATCTGGAAAATAGACTCCCGGCCGAATCCAGCAAATATATATAAGTCATATGGTATTTCACAAAAACATGACTCAGAACAGATTTGCATCCAGAAAACGTGTTCAACAAGAAATCAGAAGTTTGTATTTATAAACAAGAAAACAGTATCAAAACATACTAATTAAATCTAAGAGAAATCTGGGGTATTCCCCAGTATGTTTAGTAATAGAAAATAAAGTTTCATTATTTTCCAATATAGATAGAATAGTCAAGTAAAATCAGAAAATAACAAGATATGGTGGTTTTGTAAATCTGGAAACATAAACACTGTAGTACGAAAACAACAATATCTCACAAAATTGGAAAAGACAATTTTGCCCTCGTGGGTTATGCACGTGTATTTTGTACCATTACTGGTAATATTTGTAACGTAGTTTCACTACGTATTTTGGATTCTGACTATTTATGCATTTTCCGTATTGATTTTATCCTATTTGAGTCAATTGAAATATAATATTTCAATCTTGGTATTTTTACGTTTTTTTACGTGTTTTTGATGCACGTACCGATTACGTATTTTTCCACTGCTACGTGTGATATTTTCGTATTTCAATTATTTACTTTTTTGTATTAAAATCCATTTTTATAAAACGGAAATTCATTTCCCCCTATTTTGATTAAAATAATTCTGTACGTGTAATGCACGTGTTTTCTATGTACGCAATGATTACGTCGTGTAATATATATAATTAATAAATATATTTTTCTTATGTTATTTTCGATTATATTTTAATAATTTTCCATTGATAAAGTCAATTTCGCATTTTGATATTTTATGTGCGATGCACGTGTTTCGGCAAACGTATTTTGGGCTTGTTCATTTTTAAAAATAAATTCTGAAGTGTGTGTATTTATTTTATTTGTGCATGAAAATCTATAACTTTTTATTAAACTAATTTTTACTTAAACATTTACAATATATTATATACATATATTTTAAAATTAAAAATATATATATGTATGAGTGAAGTGTGTGCCAGTGCAAGCACGTGCACGTGTGTATGCATGAAAAGGGGGAACAACCGGCTGATTTGAGGTTGGAGGGAAAAATGAATTTTTGAAATATGAGTGGATGAGTGGGTGGTGTTCAGGGGGTTAGTGGACATGTAGTTATTGTAACCACCCCCTAATCTCCTTATATAATACCCCTACCCCTACACCTTTCTCCATCATCTCTTTTCTTTCCTTCCCTGCCACCTTCCGAAAGCCACCAGACCAGCATGTCCCCATTTCCCCTGTTGCTCCCAAATGTGTGTATGCATATATATATATATATATATATATATATATATATATATATATATATATAATCCCTTTTACTTCTCCACCTACTCCATATATATATATATATATATATATATATATATATATATATGGAGTAGGTGGAGAAGTAAAAGGGATTATATATATATATATATATATATATATATATATATATATATATGAAATGAGAGGAAGTTGTTGTTCTTGATGCTTGGCCGAAAAAATGGAGGATTGGAGACTTTTCTTTGTGCGCAGAATCGATGAGACAAATTGGAGTTTATTTCTAGGAGTTGTGTTTCTACATTTGCAAGTCTTCTTAGAGGTGGGTGGTCTTAATGCTTTCTAATTAAAGAACAAGCATGCTAGATTTTGACATTTAATAGTGTAGAGTTAAATTGATGTGATTGTTGTAGTATACCCTCATTATGTTTTGATTGTGCCATGAATTGTAGAAATAATGTTATGTTCAGGCATATGCTAGATATCATGATGTTTAGAAAGAGGAAAGAAAATAATAAATAAATTGTTGCCATGAATTATACTAGTTTATGCATGTTGGAATGATAATGTCGAATTTTATAACTTGCATGAAAGAGTTTTAAAGATTTCCTATATAGTCAAGAGATATGGTTAGCCTTACTACTGAATTTTTAATTAGCACAAATGAGTGCATAAAGTGGTTTATAAGAGATACAAATTTTTAGTTTCAAAATTAGAGAAATGCAATTTGATATGTGCAACTAAGAGAAAAACGAATTGAAATATATATATGTGTGTATAACATGCATTTGAAAATCGTTGGTTACTGTTTCTCAATTAAATTCAGTCTGGAAAAATTAATTACACTCTACTAAAAGATTCGATCAATTGATTAATCGATTTTTGTGAAAATGAACTAATAACAGTACAGTATGAACAAAAATATAGAAGTGTATTTTCATATCAGTAGTCGTGTTTGGACTTACTGGCTAGTCGGTACGCTCTAGTGCTGTTACTGTAGCACGGGTGTGATCTGGGGTTCTGGGTTCGAAACCTGGCAGTCCCCTCTTTTTTTTGTTCTGTTTTATAAACCCAAGAACCGAGACTCTGTCCTTAGGACTTTCGGCCCACCTTTGTGACAACGAAGTCACTTGGACTTCCTGGTCTCCGTGGCGTCACAGGTCGTTTATTGTAGCTCTGGCGTGGGCTTGGGTTCGGAACCCGGTAGCTCCATTTGTTTTTTTTTTAATGTTTTGGGACTTTTAATGAGGAGTTTGGAATGCAAATAAAATTTGAAAAAATTCTAATAATCCCCTAAAATGATTTAGAGTTTATTAAAAATAATTTTATGATATTTCCAGTATTTTTGTGAGAAATTAAAGGTGAAATTGAGATAAACAATGAGTTGATGAACTTGAAAAATTATTTAAGAGTATTGATATGGCTAAAAATGGGGTTAAATCAAAACCATTCGAAGCGGGCAGGAATCTCGAAGTCCCAGGGGCAAGATGGAAATCTCGCCTACAGACGGGTCCAAATTGGGAACCGGGTCCCTCCTCTTGGACCCGCTAACCCCTGAATGGATCTGACCAGTTGAGAATGGGTCTCAACCCATTAGGGGCCAGTTCAACAGGATTGGAGGATCTTGTCTCCCCCTGATTTGGAGGAGGTGGTTATAACCACCCTTATCCTCCCACATTGGGAAGTAGGGATCTACTCTCATCCTGAAAAGGATCCCTATGGCGACTATAAAACCCCCCCTGACCTCCTACTGTTAAAGGTGATCACACTTTGCACACTTGAGATTTTTCCCTTATCTTTTTCTGTGTATTGACTTGATCGTCGGAGGGTTCGTCGGAGGGATCCATCCCAGTGTCTCGAACGTTGGTGCAGGTTTCGAGGGAGTACCAAGGAGCCAACCAATTTGCCCCCACAAATCTCATCTATTGCCCCCACACCCGAAATCAGCAGCAACAGATTGGCGCCGTCTGTGGGAAATTTCACTCGACAAGCAATCTCGTCTTCCTCCTTCAACCCACGTAACTCCTAGCCATGCCTCCCAAGAAGAGACCTACAAACTCCAACCGAAGGACAACCTCTTCTCACCCTCCTCCTCCTCCCGCGCAGGGGGATCTCCCTCCCTCCAACCAACCAACCCAGCAGCTCGGTCCTCGGGCTCCGCATTCCGTCCAACAGCCTTCGGGACCCCAGGCTGCAGTGGGGGAACCCTCCCGTCAGAGTCGCCACAAGCAACCTGTCCATCAGGTTCGAGTCTCCATCCACAATGCCGACACTGACTATATGACCTTCTATACTTCCCCCACTCCAAAGGACCTGCGGAATGTGATTAACAATCGGCAGACCGAGCACGGACCCGATCTCCGTACCCATCTGGAGGAGAGGTGGGCCCAAGGGTCGAACCCTCGCCGCGAGCAGGCCAGGGACCGCTCACCACCCCGATCCAACCGAAGGGGGTCCAACTCTCCCCGTAGGCGAAGAGAGTCGCCCCAACATCGTCCAAGACGAAGCCGTTCCCCGACAGCTCGCCATGCACCTCGGGACCATCGTGAGCAGGAAGCCCCGTAACATGGGCAGAATTCTAGCAATTTCAGGAGGCGGTCCTCCGTGCTCTCAATGCTGCCCCCAACAATGGCCGTAGGGCCCCAGTCCTCGACCGACTCCTCACCACCCTCGTCGATCCCGTAGTCCTGGACCGGCTCCTCACCATCCTCGCCGATCCCATAGTCCTCGACCGGATCCTCACCATCCTCGCCGATCCCATAGTCCTCGTCCGACGCCTCACAATCCTCGCCGCTCCTGAAGTCCTAGGCAGGCTGCGAGCCATCGCCTCCCCTCTCCCGATCACCACTGCTGCTCTCCCAGTCCACGCCCAACCCCAAGTCACCCTCGTCTCTCAGTCAGTCTGCCTCCTACTCTGAGCCATCACCGGCGCAGCCCCAGCCCTCCTCGACATGAGAACGAGTCCCGGGGTTCGGCCAGACAGGACCAAAGGGAGGACTCGGTCTACCGCCGTCTCCACGAGATGGAGAGGCGCCTCGGCCAGCTCGACCGAGATGAAGGGCAACTTGTAAGAGACCTTCGTCCGAGCAGGCCCCCGTTCTCCCGTACCATTATGGAGGCTCCAGTTCCCGACAACTTCAAGCCTCCACATTTCGAGACGTATAACGGGGAGTCAGACCCCGCAGATCACATTGAGAGTTTCAAAACTCTCATGATGATTCACCATGCATCCGACTCCCTCCTTTGCAAGACCTTTCCAGCCACACTCAAGGGGCTGGCTCGGGAATGGCACTCGCGGCTTGCACCAGCATCCATCTTCTCCTTCAATCAGTTCGAGGGTCTTTTTCTCACGCATTTCGTGAGCAGTCGGCGCGCCGAGAAGACGAGCGACACCCTATTGCTCCTCAGCCAAATGAAGGGCGAATGATTAAGGGATTATGTCAAGCACATCACCACCGAGGCTAGGTCCATTGCTTCTTTGGAACCCTCGGTCGCCACCATCGCCTTTCAGTCCAACGTCCTCAATGCTGACCTCAGGGTGTCCCTCACCAAGAAGCCCCCTCGGAACTTCTTAGAGCTCCTACTTCGGAGCGAAAAGTACATCCGAGCGGAAGAAGCCGTTCGCCGCCCCACCTTCGAGGCCTCATCTTTCGGGAACAAGCAGAAGGGTGCAGAAGAAGAAGGAGCTAAGAAGCTCCAAAAGGACAATGAGGGTCAGCGGTGTCCCCCTCCTCGGTTCGAGAAATTCACTCCGCTTAACACGAGTGTATCTGCCATCCACATGGAGATAGGGAACGATGGCCTCCTACCGCCTCCCCCAAGGATGAACACCCTGGCAAAGAAGAGGGACCGAAGTAAGTGGTGTCATTTCCATCGGGACAACGGGCACGATACCGATGAATGTCAGGCCTTGAAGGATGAAATCGAGGCCCTCATTCAGGGAGGGCAACTCAACCGGTTCGTAAAAAGGGACCGAGCCGATCCGACCCCGCCGCCTCGGGGGGCTAACAGGCGAAATGAGCAGCGCACGGAGACTTCGGAGGCCGAAGTAGAGGGCATCTTGCACCTGATACACGGGGGCCCAATGGGGAGAGATTCCAACTCCTCCCGAAAAGCCTTCGTAAGGGAGGTTAACTCCGTGCAGAGCCATCCTCCCTTAAAAGCCCTCAGAGTCTCGGTGATGTTCTCCGATAGGGACCTAGAGGGCGTCCGCACGCCCCACTGCGATGCCCTCGTCATCAATCTCCGTATGGCGAACTTCGAAGTTCGTCGCATCTTAGTAGATAATGGCAGCTCCGTTAACATCCTTTTCTTGGAAGCCTTTAGAGGCATCCCGCTGTCCAGGGACTGGCTCAAGCCCGCGGGCTACACCTTCCACGGGTTCACAAGGGTCCCGGTTACGGTCGAGGGAATTATAACCCTCAACGTAATGACTGGAAAGGCCCCAACAACTCGTATGGAGCAAATGGACATTATGGTGGTCGACGTCAAGGCCACCTATAATGTTATCCTGGGTAGATTATGTAACGCCCCGAATCCCAAGTCACTAAATTCGAGATGTTCTACAGGATCTTTTCACTTTCTTTAGTACAATTTTACAAGGAAATTCAAATTTTTCTTCATACATCAGAGTTATATCAATATTACACTTTTCTTTTGCACAGCGGAAGTAAAATACAACAATTAAATAAATGTACAACAACATGGTACAATCTTTGTGCATCCATTCCTCTTACACATGCAATTACCTGCATACAAACTGTGGGTACGTCAGTTTATTCAACCGACGATAATTATACATGGCCATCCTCTCTATGCCAGAAACAGTATAACGAATCTCATTTCTTAACAATCACAGACTTGTTCAATATAAGCATATAAATCAAAGGGAACTCTTAATGATGTCGTGTCGTGATTGTGCACTTAATCCTTAATGCAATTATTTAATTTACATGACACTAATGCACACTTGTTCGGATTCTATGCATCCCATACTACATAGGTCCGAGGGCAAGCCTCTTAATCGTTCTTCATTTTTGTAGGGTTCAATCCCTCGCCATGACTTACTCTACTTCTGTAATTACAGTGAGTATCCCAGATGATTCTATGAGTACAAGCATGTATCCTGGCCCCTGGAGTAGAATTCCGCGCCATGTCTTGACCCATCAAGCATGCATTCTGCGGCAATTCAGCCTCCTCCCTGAACACAATCCTCTTGCAGTCACCAAACCATCCCACAAGCGTGACTAAGGTCCGATCATTCTGAGTTGTGCCCGCGCCATGTCTTGACTCATCAAGCATGCATTCTGCGGCTCACACACCCGCACCGTAAACCCTAGTTCTCATACTTATGTTTTTCTCTCACTTTCATCACCTCTTCACTATGTACTAAATATTAGAATCATGAATACAAATCAAAGCTCTAGAGTTAGCCTCTCCACCAAACCGGACTTATCATTTCATTTCAATACATGACCAACCTTGGTCTTTCAATTCTCATTTCATTTCATTCATTTCACTGCCGGGGGAGACTTAGCTACTCTTGGTTTCAATTTACAATTCACAACTTCCAATTGAGCACTTTCAGCTCATCATTAATTTAGAGTCTCACAGACTTGCTCATCATGATTTAGCCTTTCATATTCATTTAATTCTCAATTCCCATTTATGATTCATTTTACATAAATCCACACAGTCATAAAAAGAGTTCATAGAATTCGATCATAAAGTTCACAACTTCCAACAGCAATAAATAAAATGAAATCTCATACATACCAAAGTTCACTCTGTACAGTCGACTTGGAAGGACACCAGTCGACTCATACAGTCAAAACAGGTTCATCATAAATACTCGGGATAGTCGACTGCTGCACACAGTCAGTCGGCTGTCCCGCAACCTTTCATGTTCACAGTGTCATCCACATGACAGTCGACTGTTCATCCATCAGTCGTCTGTTCTGGGATTCTTTAATAGTACATTTCCATGTTCAGCTCAGTCGACTGGCTACACACACTAAGTCGACTGGTCAGTTTCTTAATTCCAAAACAGAGATTATCTTTCCAACCGTTCTCATATGCACTTTCATCACAGCATACATACATTCATATTTTATAGACACCACACTTCTTACTTGTTCAGTAACATGGTAGCATGGAATTTCGAATTACTAATATGTTCTTTTCTTTAAGGAAAACACTTTAAACATGCACTCACACTATTCATAACTTTCTTACGAAGATGAAGATATAAATCTCAAGTCATTATACTAGGTCAACATAATGGAATATCTTATTTCATGGAGTTGCTGAATATTCATACTTAAATCGATGCACCAGTCGGCTGAACACCTTGTCAGTCGACTGCACCGACAGTTCTTAGTTTTGTCAATCATCGCTAGTTCTTTTCATTCATTTACCTTCCCTCCATCATATGTGTCATAGGGAAAATGTAAAAATTAGTGATCACACGATTACGTCTATTTGCACATATGTTTATTCCCACATCATGAAAAATAATTGTCTCGTACCAGTCGACTGGTTCATGCGACAGTCGACAGTACCGACACTTTCGTTCTTATTATCAACAGCATGTTCAAGCAATTTCTAATACATTCAATTTACTTTTTATAACATGGTAGCAATCATAATAATCATGGTATAATTCCTACATTAGAAGTCCTGAGAAACATCCACCTTATATGAAGAAATAATCGAAATCTCGAAAAAGCTCCTCAATATAGTGAACGCCTCCTTGCTCCTTGCACCTTGCTCCTTTGCTCCACACCGAACCTTCAGAGTGCTACTCGGACTCCACAGAAAAGCACACACACAACTCACAAATACCTCTCTTAATAAGGACAATCTTAGTGTAAAAGAGATGGGGAAATGGGAGGGGTATTTATACTAGGAAATAAGTAGAATAGAGGGCTAGGATTTATTGGGGAGTTATGAGATCAAAGGTTAGGATGCATTAGGGGGTTGAGAAACTACCCACACTTCACAAAATAACCACCCATGATCTATCCCACTACCCTACTCACATCCGGCCACAAAGGGAGGGTGCTCAATGCACGTGTATGCTAGATGCACGTGCATGCACAACCCACACTAAATAAAACTTGTACAAAGATAATAAATTTCTTATATAAAAAGTGTTACACAAAACAAGTTGTAGGAAATAATAAAAAGTTAAATTTATGGGCTTAAATCCATTTGGGCCAAAACAAATACTTTAAAAAAAGAAAATAAGCAAATTAACATTGGGCTTTAAGAAAATGTTTTATAGAAAACAATACACTTTATTCATCATGTTGAGAAAAAATAGTCAACATGCTACACAAGCATACTATATGTAAAAATAAATAATCTTTCATATATTTGAAAAATCAGGGTATCACATCACTCCCTCCTTAGAATAGTTCCGTCCCCGGAACTTCAGTCAAGAGCGAGACAACAGAAAATACACACAACAACAAAACAAAAGATACAAAGATACAAAGATACAATCAAGCAAAAAGCTCAGGATAGTCCTTCAACATCCTCTCCTCAGATTCCCAAGTAGCCTCTTCAACCAAGTGGTTTCTCCAGACTACTTTGACCATCGGTATCGTCTTATTCCTCAAGACTTTCTCCCTACCGTCAACAATCTCGACAGGAGACTCGATGTAATTCAGGTCTAACTGCAAACCTTCCGGTACTTCTGGCAAATGATGACTCGGATCTGGAATATAACCTCGCAGCATAGACACATGGAAGACATTGTGCACCTGAGACAACTCTTCCGGTAATTCAAGCCGGTAAGCAGTTTTCCCGATCCTTTTCAATATCTTATACGGGCCTATAAACCTCGGGGCTAACTTCCCGCCTTTGCCAAAACGAACCACACCTTTACTGGGTGATACCTTCAGGAAGACGAAGTCACCAACCTCAAACTCAAGGTCCCTTCTCCGGTTGTCTGCATAGCTTTTCTGCCTGCTCTGAGCTTCTACCAACCTTTTCCTGATCAGATCAATCTTCTCAGAAGTTAGCTGCACAAGCTCAGGACCAAACTACTGCCGCTCCCCAACTTCATACCAACAAACAGGTATCCTGCACTTCCTGCCATACAAAGCTTCGTACGGCGCCATTCCGATGCTAGCCTGAAAACTGTTGTTGTAGGCAAACTCCACCAGAGGTAAATGCCTTTCCCAACTGTTCCTCAATCTGCCGTTTCACCTCATCCTGTTCCACTGGAGCCATCCTATACGGTGCCTTAGAAATGGGTGCACTTCCCGGTTGAACAGTGTTGCTGAACTCTACATCACGATGCGGAGGTAACCCAGGAAAATCTTCCAAGAACACAGTCGGATAGTCCCGAACTACAGGAATCCCTTGCAATTCCACAGGAGTTTCGTCCTTGCGGATAGTTGCCACCAGCTTAGCACACTTCTGCTTCCCTTGGAAAGTGACTTCAGGTCCACCTGGAGCCTTCACTGTTACGGTCTTGGTCTTACACTCGATGCTTGCACTGTACACCGACATCCAATCAATGCCAATGAGAACATCGACTCCCAAGATAGTCAGCTCGATCAGATCAATGCCAAAGATTCGATCTCCAATCACAATCTCGCAATCAGCGTAATACCGATCAGTGGTCAAAGTTTCCCCTGATGGAGGAGCTACTGCTAAGATCTTGCCTGGAAAAGTCTTCGGTTCAACTCCCAACACTTTAGCAAATCTAGGAGACACAAAAGTATGAGAGGATCCAGTATCAAATAATACAACAGCTTTCTTTCCATTAAGATAGAGTTCTCCTGTTACAGAATACATACCATTACATAACAGTTTCACAATATAAACGGGAAGAAGAAATGACAAAACCACACTAAACATCAACCCTCGTACCAGAGATGACCTGATCTGCTTCCTCAGCATCAGCTTCCATCAAAGCAAATACTCGCCCTGACTGGTACGGCCTTTTCCAAGTCTGCTGTATTGGCACATTGTGATTGCCAGCCCGTGGTTTGAGACATCGAGATTGGTAATGTCCCACTTCCCCACAGTTATAACAGGTGACTGCAGAAGGTCTCCCCACATTGTTTCCAGGTCCTCTAGCTACACTGACAGCGTTCGCCCCTGTCGGTTTGAACCTCTGTGCAGATGGTTGCCCCTTGAAACTCCCCGTTTGTGCAGGCCTCTTCCCGGACTGCCAGTTGTTCCTCTGGTGCTGAGCAACATGGAACTGCTCCATATCCGCCTCCGTCGCTGCCGCCCTCTTCACCAGCTTGTCAAATCGCCTGATACCAAGAGGTATCATCTGGGATCTTAAGCTTGGCCTCAACCCATGCTCGAACTTGCGAGCCTTCTTCGCCTCATCCACTACCAGTTCAGGCACATACCTGGAAAGCTGAGTAAACTTAGTCTCATACGCTTTCACCGACATGCTGCCTTGCTGTAGCGACAGGAACTCCATCGCCTTCTTCTCCTGGACGTCGGAGGGGAAATAGTGACTGCGGAATTCTTCCAGAAATTCCTCCCAGCCAAGCACTATACCTCCCATGGTCCTCTTCATGGATTGCCACCAAACCGCCGCATCCTTCTCCAGCTGAGAAATGACAAAACCACACTAAACATCAGCCCTCGTACCAGAGATGACCTGATCTGCTTCCTCAGCATCAGCTTCCATCAAAGCAAATACTCGCCCTGACTGGTACGGCCTTTTCCAAGTCTGCTGTATTGGCACATTGTGATTGCCAGCCCGTGGTTTGAGACATCGAGATTGGTAATGTCCCACTTCCCCACAGTTATAACAGGTGACTGCAGAAGGTCTCCCCACATTGTTTCCAGGTCCTCTAGCTACACTGACAGCGTTCGCCCCTGTCGGTTTGAACCTCTGTGCAGATGGTTGCCCCTTGAAACTCCCCGTTTGTGCAGGCCTCTTCCCAGACTGCCAGTTGTTCCTCTGGTGCTGAGCAACATGGAACTGCTCCATATCCGCCTCCGTCGCTGCCGCCCTCTTCACCAGCTTGTCAAATCGCCTGATACCAAGAGGTATCATCTGGGATCTTAAGCTTGGCCTCAACCCATGCTCGAACTTGCGAGCCTTCTTCGCCTCATCCACTACCAGTTCAGGCACATACCTGGAGAGCTAAGTAAACTTAGTCTCATACGCTTTCACCGACATGCTGCCTTGCTGTAGCGACAGGAACTCCATCGCCTTCTTCTCCTGGACGTCGGAGGGGAAATAGTGGCTGCGGAATTCTTCCAGAAATTCCTCCCAGCCAAGCACTATACCTCCCATGGTCCTCTTCATGGATTGCCACCAAACCGCCGCATCCTTCTCCAGCTGCAAAGTCGCCAACTTGACCTTGCTACCCTCAGGGGTCTCCAACACCTCAAAGATCGTTTCCACTTGACGGATCCAGTTGTCAGCCGCATCTGGGTCTAACTTTCCCTCGAATACTGGTGGTTTCATTCTCTTGAACGATTTCACTAGCTTAATCGCCTCGGGCACTGGATTCACCGGCCCCCTTCCTTGGTTCATGGCCACTGTGTTAAGCGTCTGGTAGACCCTTGCAAGTTCAGTCTCCAGATCCAACCCCTCACCATTCCTAGCTCCTCTTCTCGACATATTCTGATGCAAAAGATCCATTAAATTCGAAGTATAAGACAAGAATTTAAACCAACTTGCATTTCATTGAATTCTAAAGTTTATACATTCGAATTAAAAACATTTTTGACATCAGAAATGAAAAAAGGAAGCTACAACAATCTAACTCCTACGGGTCCTCTTCGCTGCTCGAAGTTCTTTCCGCAGTTCATCCACTTCATCTTTCAGCACATCCGTCAGGTTCTTTCTCTTCTCAAGTTCCCACACCCGGTGACTGAGAACAGAGAAATCGTCCTTCCGCTGCGCCAGCTGAGCTTCCAAAACTCCAACTCTCTCCTTCAGGGTCTCCACTTGCCTCTGAAGAGAAGCCACAGTGCCACTCAGAGCTGGTCCCTCTTCTTCATCGGAAGAAGATTTGTCAGATGAATCTGGAGGTGGGGTAATCTCTCGAGATTCAGGCCACTCCTCATCATCAGAATCCGCTTGCCCAGGGTGATACTTGTCCTCAGAATCAGCCTGTCCAGGATGGTACTCTTCCTCAATAATATGCCAGTCGTCGCCTCCAGCAGGGTCGAAGTGATCAGCCATCTTAGAAATAGAGAGGAAGAAGCATAAATCATAGAACAACACAAATGTAAGTCACTTACATTTAAATCTCTAGACACAAACACACACTCTAATGTCCACATCTAGGGTGTCGTTCCTTATAATTTGTACAAGTGTGAAAGCGTAGAAAGCGTGGCACTGATACCACTCTATAACGCCCCGAATCCCAAGTCACTGAATTCGAGATGTTCTCCAGGATCCTTTCGCTTTCTTTAGTACAATTTTACAAGGAAATTCAAATTTTTCTTCATACATCAGAGTTACATCAATATTACATTTTTCTTTTGCACAGCGGAAGTAAAATACAACAATTAAATAAATGTACAACAACATGGTACAATCTTTGTGCATCCATTCCTCTTACACATGCAATTACCTGCATACAAACTGTGGGTACGTCAGTTTATTCAACCGACGATAATTATACATGGCCATCCTCTCTATGCCAGAAACAGTATAACGAATCTCATTTCTTAACAATCACAGACTTGTTCAATATAAGCATATAAATCAAAGGGAACTCTTAATGATGTCGTGTCGTGATTGTGCACTTAATCCTTAATGCAATTATTTAATTTACATGACACTAATGCACACTTGTTCGGATTCTATGCATCCCATACTACATAGGTCCGAGGGCAAGCCTCTTAATCGTTCTTCATTTTTGTAGGGTTCAATCCCTCGCCATGACTTACTCTACTTCTGTAATTACAGTGAGTATCCCAGATGATTCTATGAGTACAAGCATGTATCCTGGCCCCTGGAGTAGAATTCCGCGCCATGTCTTGACCCATCAAGCATGCATTCTGCGGCAATTC
The DNA here is from genome assembly GCA_017893485.1 of Hemerocallis citrina. Taxonomy (NCBI): domain Eukaryota; kingdom Viridiplantae; phylum Streptophyta; class Magnoliopsida; order Asparagales; family Asphodelaceae; genus Hemerocallis; species Hemerocallis citrina. Next base: position 1,117,168 of record CM030367.1, on the reverse strand, counting down.
AGCCTCCTCCCTGAACACAATCCTCTTGCAGTCACCAAACCATCCCACAAGCGTGACTAAGGTCCGATCATTCTGAGTTGTGCCCGCGCCATGTCTTGACTCATCAAGCATGCATTCTGCGGCTCACACACCCGCACCGTAAACCCTAGTTCTCATACTTATGTTTTTCTCTCACTTTCATCACCTCTTCACTATGTACTAAATATTAGAATCATGAATACAAATCAAAGCTCTAGAGTTAGCCTCTCCACCAAACCGGACTTATCATTTCATTTCAATACATGACCAACCTTGGTCTTTCAATTCTCATTTCATTTCATTCATTTCACTGCCGGGGGAGACTTAGCTACTCTTGGTTTCAATTTACAATTCACAACTTCCAATTGAGCACTTTCAGCTCATCATTAATTTAGAGTCTCACAGACTTGCTCATCATGATTTAGCCTTTCATATTCATTTAATTCTCAATTCCCATTTATGATTCATTTTACATAAATCCACACAGTCATAAAAAGAGTTCATAGAATTCGATCATAAAGTTCACAACTTCCAACAGCAATAAATAAAATGAAATCTCATACATACCAAAGTTCACTCTGTACAGTCGACTTGGAAGGACACCAGTCGACTCATACAGTCAAAACAGGTTCATCATAAATACTCGGGATAGTCGACTGCTGCACACAGTCAGTCGGCTGTCCCGCAACCTTTCATGTTCACAGTGTCATCCACATGACAGTCGACTGTTCATCCATCAGTCGTCTGTTCTGGGATTCTTTAATAGTACATTTCCATGTTTAGCTTAGTCGACTGGCTACACACACTAAGTCGACTGGTCAGTTTCTTAATTCCAAAACAGAGATTATCTTTCCAACCGTTCTCATATGCACTTTCATCACAGCATACATACATTCATATTTTATAGACACCACACTTCTTACTTGTTCAGTAACATGGTAGCATGGAATTTCGAATTACTAATATGTTCTTTTCTTTAAGGAAAACACTTTAAACATGCACTCACACTATTCATAACTTTCTTACGAAGATGAAGATATAAATCTCAAGTCATTATACTAGGTCAACATAATGGAATATCTTATTTCATGGAGTTGCTGAA
>CM030367.1:1075089-1115548 GCA_017893485.1 Hemerocallis citrina | reverse complement strand
GTTGCAACTGGATGTCGAGATGGAAAACATGCAACTAGACGTCAATGGAGGCAAATTGCAACTAGATATCGGGGAGGCAAAATGTGCAACCGAATATCCAGATGGTAACCTGCAATCTATTATCGTGGAGGCAAACCTGCAACTTGATGTTGAGAAGGCAAGTCTACAGATGGATATAAATGAGGCGAACCCACATCAAAGAATTTCTACTAATACTATTATTATTGTTTTCCTTATTATTATTGTTATTACTATTACTATTATTATTATTGTATTTTCCTTACTATTTTTTTTTTGATGTTGATATTGAATTACTTTCACCAAAATGATGAACGCCAAATTATTTTCTGTCTTGTATTATTATCCTTACCAGTATTGTTAATATATTATTATTATTATTTTTACCAGTATGATTATGATGATTATTATTGTTATTATTATTTTTATTATTTTGTTATTATTATTTTATTATTAATATGTGTTGATTTTTGTATTATTAATATTATTTTTATTAACACCCATTAGTTTTGACCTAATTATTTAAATTAAAGCCCTCCTCTAAGTCCCAATTTTATTCTGGTATCTCATTCTTTTCTTCCTACTCGGATCGTCGCTTGGTGTCACGTGGTCTACAACGATACGTCTGCAGCTTGGAATGTCACCATCAGAGTGGCGCAGCGGAAGCGTTGTGGGCCCATAACCCACAGGTCCTAGGATCATATTGTTGCTTCTCCTTCCTCGCTTTGTTTTGGTTTCCCTTATCTCTTTCAATTGGTCTCATCCGTTGATTTATTGTTTGATTCAATCCTTCTCTGTCTTTTCTCCCTTTGATTCCAGTTATGCTTACTCCCTTATCTTGCTTTGTTATCTTGTGTTGTTTCTTTACTTTTGATACCATTTATTCTCTTTCTGCATTCCATTTGATCCCATTGTTATCCCCTTCCTTCTTTTTCTGGTGTTGCCTTTGCTTTGTTCCTTTCCCTTTAGCCCTCTGCTTTGTTACCCTTCGCCTAAGTTTGTTTGCTTTTTTCCTTGTCCTATGTACCGCCTAAGAAAATTTCGAGGGCGAAATTTTGTTGTAAGGTGGGTAGGATTGTAACCCCTGTTTTTCCAAAAATGTATTTTTTTGTATTTTCTGTATTTAAAAATTTTCGCAAATTATTTTTTTCAGTTTTCAAGTTCTTTTGCCAAATTGTGCTATCCGATATCCTATTAAAATCTATTTTGATCGATAATTTTATTTATTTTCGATTATTATTATTATTATTACAAAATCATATTGTATTTGCCAGCATTTGAGTATTAACTCAATTTATACTATTTGATTTATTATTGTATTACTAATTGTTAGACTTGATTTAATTATTTACTATTGATTATTTTATCTATTCTTTTGGATATTAAACCCAATACCCTATTCAAAACCCAATTATACAATAACCCATTTATCAATTAAAGCCCATACCCATTCACTTAAACTACCCACCTTTATCCATTACCCTATATCCACTCTAAAACCCCAAAACCCGATTACCATTGCCCCCAAACCCGTTTACATCCCCAGACCCGAATACAACCCTAACTCTGCCTATTTATAAGGAGCTTGTTCGTCTACCCCTCCCCTAGCCGTCACCTTCTTCATTAAACCCATCCCCCCGTTTCATCATCTTCTACCTCCCTCATCTCCCGCTCTCCTCCTCCTGCCTATCCCCCTGTGCCAACCTACGCCCCGGGCCACCGCGACTCCCCTCTCCTCATCGCCAACACAAGACATTCACGACAGCAACCACACTAGCAACGTCGAGCAGCCAGTGTTGCTGCCGCACCGTCTGATGCACTGCAATAGTCCCCGACCACCCCCTTCACTCAGGTGCCAACCCCCTGCCAGTCTTCTCCCTCCAGCGACGCTGTGTAGCATCAACAACCCTCTGCCTTACTCCTCACCTACAGCCACCTGCGGCACCTCATCGCGATGCCAACGCCATCTGCCCCTACGCGTCGTCCACCGCCAGGCAACAGCCTCCACACCACCACGACGCCACCACCAGTCCTCCGCCCTGTCGCCCTACACCACCACATCGGTCAAGCAGCCCCCCCTCCGGCCTGTACTCCCGATGCTGGCGCTGCCCCGTGCGCCGTACGTCTCCCCCCCCCCCCCCCCCCCCCCCGCAGTGCAGCCCCATGGGTGCTGTTCTTGATCGTGTGGGTTTTTTATCATGGTTGAGTACATTGTTAGCCGTTCGATTGATCTTGATTCTTGATCTCTTGTTGTGGGCCGTCGGATCTTCACGATCTCATCTTGATCTTCTTGATCATGGTTTGATCTTGGCCGTTCGTCGAATCTTCATCATCATCATCACATCTCGATCATCATGGAGTCTTGATCCTTTGATTTTGGACTGTTGGATTGCTTCATCATCATCTTGGAGTTCTTTGATTGCTTTGATTAGTGGCCGTCCGATCGTCGATCTGATCCGATCATCATCCTCATCATCAAGATACTGATCACATCTCGATCTCGATCTTGATCTTCAATCAGAGTCGTCCGATCTGATCCGATCGCCTTGATCTTTTGATCTCAGCCGTCTGATCGTGTTCCTTGGTTATTGGTTCTTTGGATTGGTGATCTTGTTCGTAATCATCTTGTTCGTGATTTGTTGCTGTTGAGTTCGTGCCCGAGAATTCGTTCCTATTATTCTTGATTTTTGTGCTTTCATCCCCGATTAAGGCAAGTAACTTGTATTCCAATTTATTTATTTGATACAAGTCAAAAAGTTCACCCAGAGTATAGTTGGGTCTAGAGATGACTCTTGGTTGTGTTTTGCTTGATGGGTTTTGTCTCTATTGTGAATACTTGACCATAGTTGCCTCACGACATAATATGGACTTGATTTAACTTAGGTTTTACCCGTTCTTGATTTTGATCATGTATGTGAGACTTGTGTGCAAATTCGTGTTTTGGTTGAGACCCATGTGAAATACTTGGTATGGACATGCTAGATACCCTAATTCATGATGTTTGGACACTTGGTAGACTCGATTTCATGTTTGGGTGTGTTTGGATCAATTTTTTTGAATCTGTGATGTTTTTGTTTTAAGGGAAAAAATCTGTATTTTGTCGCTGTTTTGTTTTGTTTGTTGTGTTGGACTGTGTTAAAGTCAGTATTTTAATTTCGATATAAAACATGAGTTTTAGAGAATTTTGCCTATTTTAAAATCCCTCTGACCTGGCTTGATTTTGTTTTCGTATGAGTGAGTTATGATTGTTTTATTACAGAGGTGTCGATCTTTTCCAGATTCAGTTTTTCGGTAATTTTGATGACAAATCATTTTAAAGAACTGTGCTACATATGTTATTTTGATACAAAACTTTGGTCAGTATTTCTTTTTCAAGTCAGGGTTTACCCAGAATTTTGGTTAATTTTATTGATAAGTTTTATGTGATGTTTCATGCACATTTATTAAACTATACTAGCAGTATTTTGCTCGCTGTTCTGTAAAGAACCTTATTTTCACTATGATTCCATTTACTCAATGAAAAATATTTGTGAATTGTCAAAGTTAGTATATTTTATCTATTTTCATATTCCTTTGGCAGAACTGGATTTCGTTTCACTGGTTGTGAGATATCTTAGTTTTCGTACAGCAGTGTTGAGAATTTCAGATTTGCCAAACTATGTTTTCTTGATGCTTTCTTATTTTCGATGACTGATCTACTTTTGCTAGAAAATTATGAAACTTTCTATTTAGATACTGGACATATAGGGGAATACCCCAGATTTTTCGTGGATTTATTTACAGATTTTTCATATTGTTTTCCTGTTTTTGAATTCGTTTTCCTGATTTCTGGCTGAACCTATTTTCTGTATTCAAACCAGTTTTGAGTTATGTCTTTGTGAATTAATATATGACTTATTTATATTCGCTGGATTCGTGTAGAAGTCTATTTTCCAGATCCTTCGACGGATCCTATTTTGCTTGTTTGTAATACTGGGAATCACTGTTTTACTACAGTATGGCTTTGCTGTCCTGAACTTGAGATTTGTTTATTTTAGTTCTTTTATGAGATATCTTGCACACGTACATGTTTATCTTGTAACATGAACTTGTTACATGACCATGACATGATATACTTGATATGTTTTGCACACCTACATACTGGTTTGACATTAATAATAAAATAACCAAGCCGGGGTTAAGGGAAAGATCTAGTAGTGGATAGTGCAGAAACGTGTACTCGGAAAAACCTAGTGGTTATTGGAGCGTGTTTACATGTGGAGCTTGACACGATATACATGACACTTACACACATGACACTGGAGCTTGTTTGGGTTTTTGAGCTTGTTTACATGATACATGATTAGATGATACTTGGAGCTTGTCCCTGAGTATACTGCCCTGTATGGTCCCCTACCAAAATCTAAAGATAAATTGTTTGTTGTAGAAACCATGTGTTATGTTTTTGGGGCGCATGAAGTGCTACCTAGATAGTAATCACACTAGACTTATAAGAACATGACATCTGTATCTGTATCTGAAACCTGAATCTGAATCTGTTATATGCATCTGGCTATCTGTTATCTAATCATCTGATTACTTGTTATCTTTCTGACATTATCACTTGACACTATCTGTATACATGTTTGCATACTATCTGACACTTGACACTTGATACATGTTAGTATACCATGCTAGATCTGTTTCTGCTATTAATTAGATTTGTTTAGTTTTCCCCATGTACTTGTATCCTACATTATAAGTGGCCCGTAACTTGCAATTGAAGGGTACTTATTTTTCTCTTTCTTTGTCCTGCAAATTGTCAAACTGCAGATTTTGATGATCAGCTGCCCGATGGAGTATGTGATCTAAAGTTCTAGTTGGCTGGAGCTTTTTTCTATCTTCATTTATTTTCCTGTTGCTCATTTTTAACATTGTATCTTGTACTCGGATCTATTTTGTATTTGGGCAGTATGACCCATAATTTTGACTTATTCAGATCATGACTATTTGAGATTAATATATTTTATTTCAAGTATTCTTTTTCGTATTTGATTCATATGTGCATGTGGTTGACTTTTCTGGCTTCCAACTTTGATTATATTGTTATATGTTGTAAAGATTCTTGAACAGCTTATGGATGATGAAAATCATTTGCTGGGCTTTTGTCACGTATCCGTATTCCGTATTCTCTTATGGAAAGCGGGGCGTGACAAAAATTATTTGTGAATATGAATTATAGAGAGTTATGTCTACTTTCCAGAATTTCTGACAGTGCTCAATTTCGATTTGTGAGTTGCATGTTATTGCTATTTTACTACAGAGGTGTAGAAAATTCCAGATTATGTTTTATATGAATTCTGTATGGTTATTTATTTTTATACTGATGTTAAAGACAATATTTCGATACAATATTTTGCTGAGTACAACTAGATTTGATTGGGATTAACCCCTAATTTTTGTAGATTTTATTAGTGACTTATATAAACTATTTTATACTTGCAAACAACTACTATACTTGCAGAATTTTCATCATGTTCAGTAAAGAACCTAAATTTCAACCCAATTCTATTTGCTGTTTATAAAAACTTTGTGAATATGAATTGTAGCCTGCAACATATATTTTATCACCCTTTAGACGGATCTGGATTTTGATTTATATTTTGTAATCAATTGCTATTTTAGTACTGCTGTGTTTATAATTTCAGACTAACAAAATTACTGTATCTTGCTGCTTTCTAATTATATTTAACTATACAATCTATGTTGGAAAATTATGAAACTTTATTTTCTGTTACTAAACATACTAGGGAATAACCCAAATTTTTCTTGGATTTAATCAGTAAATTTTTCTGCCATTTTCCTATTTATGAATACAAACTTTTTATTTCTAGCTGAACATGTTTTCTGTACAATTCTGTTTTGAGACTTGTTTTGTGAAATTCCATAGGAATTATATATATTTGCTGGATTCGGCTGAGAGTCTATTTTCCAAATTTTCTTACGGATCCAGATTTGCATATTTGTGGCAACAAGAATCCCAGATTTTGTGCAGTCCTGTCTTGCTGTCCTGAACTAAAATTTTCGTTGTCCTACCCTTTTATGAATTGTCTGTCACCTGTACATGTTTATCTTCCAACATGAACCTGTTACTTGCTTTTACCATGTTATTCTTGCCCTGTTTTGCACACATATATGCATGTTTGATAATAATAACAAATAATCAAGCCGGGGTTAAGGAAAAGATCTAGTAGTGGATAATATAGAAATGTGTACTTGAAAGTGTTTCCCACATGATTATCTATTATCTCTTACGTGTTCGTGACTACATGATACACGATTCTGTTTATCTGATTACCTGACTGCACACTTCCCTATAGGAAGGTGTACCCAGAAGAGAACCCATAGGTTCTATCTATTTTTATCTGTATCTGTTATATGATTATCAGATTATTTAAGCACACGGCCCTATACAGTCCACTACGAAATCTAAACGCAAACTTGTTTAACGCATGAAGTGCTACCTAGATAGAAATAAATAAAAGACTGGACATAACCTGACATCTGTTATCTGTTTACCTGTTACATGCTACCTGACATCTGTTATCTGTTTATCTGTTTGCATGACACATGATATCTGTTATCTGTTTACCTGTTTACTTGATACTTGACACCTGTTACATGATTACCTATACATGCTACCTGACACCTGTTACATGTTTACTTGCTTACATGATACCTGTTACCTGTCACATGTCACATGCACCTGTTATCTCATCACACTACTTGATTCTATTTCCTGATTTATGCTAGTCATTCTATCATGTCTATTCCATGCTATGCTTGCTTCCGCTGTTACTCTATGTTGTTTTATTCTTTTTCTGTACTTGTTGCCTGCACTACAAGCGGCCGCAACTTGCATTGAAGGGCGTTTTGTTTCTTTTTTCCTTTTTCCTGTAATTTGTTAATTTGCAGACAATGGTGATCAGCTGCCCGATGGAGTAAGTGATCAAAGATTCTAGTTGCTGGAGTTCTTGCTATAATTTACTTTCCTGCTATTCTTGAATAAATGTAATTGCTACATGAATTTTGTACTGGGCAATGTGACCTAGAATTTATAACTTGTTCCAGATCTAGTTTATTTGAGATTTATTAAATTTTGTTCAAGTAAATTCTGTTGGTATAATGATTCCTTCATGCATGCGTGGTTGATTTCTCCTTGTTTACTTCGTGTTAATCCTGTGAAATGTTTTAAGATCCTGACAGCTTATGGATGATGAAAATCATTCGCTGGACTTAGTCGCGTATCCGTATTCCGTATTTCTTTTTGGGAAGCGGGGCGTGACAGTTTAATATACAAAACCCTTTATTAATCACATTTCTTTTAATCAATATATAGTACCATAAAGACTCTTTCAAATATGGAAACATAAGTACTTTACGAAAATTCTTTTAAAAATCAACTTACAAATCTCACTTCCCAATCATCCATAAGTTCAATTTATTCAACTAGGGATTCAATCAATTCAAACTAAAACAAGCCTCTTAATTATATGGGATCCTGTCCTCAAAAATCTGAAATTCTTTTATTCCAAAAATCTGAAATTTACCTCTTTTAGAAATTGAAAATACCCCCTTTAGAACTTAAAGTTTCATCTGAACAGCTGAAATATATAATCCCTCAAAACTGAGAATTTAATCTCTAAAAACTTAGTTTTACTTCCTCAAAATGTTACTTGAATATATTAGAAACTTACAACTAGATTTCGACAAAATTTAAAATTTAACAACTTCTAAACTCCATCAAAACTCAAACAATTCTCAAACAAATATTATATTAAACTCATATATATGCATATCTATATATGTACTAGGGTTCCCCCACCATAACACACAAGGTCACACACAAAAACTACTCGAAAACAACCTAAAACGAACCAAACAACTGAGACAGCAGTAGCCTGCTGCTGTGCTACTGTTCGGGTTTGAACAGCCTTCGTGTTACTGTTCACCCGAACCCGAACCCCTTAAAACCTAGGGTTTTGACCCCCAAACCCTAGCCCCCATATATTTGATGTATTTTCCATATATATTTCTTTCCATATACACATTGCATGTGTGAACAATTTGGGGTTATCATCAAGAATTTTATTTGCATTAAAACAACAAAATAAACATTGATAATTTCATCTTTCAATCCTTTAAAACATACTTCTTGAATTAAACACCAAGATCCATTATCTACAGTAATATATGTTCTCATTATATTTATTTCTTTAAACAGAATATTAATCTTTCATGCATAAACAACTTCTTTGTTCATGACAAATTTATTTTGATCCATACAACAATTATTCAAACCCTAATATTAAGCTTGGATTTTTAATAATTAAAAACAACGAATAAACATGAAAAAATCTCAACTTTAAAATCAATCAAGCATAAATTTAAGAGCATACAACAAGTTCTAATTATCTCTACAAATCTCCATCATCTACAATTAAATCTGTGGTCATCCAATCAATTTTATAAATCCCAAATTAGATGTTTCATGTATCATCAATATTTAGCATTCAAGATTAATACAAACGTGATTATCACTCTTAGAAATGCACATTTATTTCATATAGACATCTAAAAGTTTATCCATCATGCCTAACATTATCATCTAAGATTTTAACCATGATCAAACTACCAAAATATAGATCTATAAATCTACAAAATCCACAACAAGCCCTAGCATGCTCTCTACTAAATTCATCATAACAATATATTTAAAACACATCAAGATATATGAAAGAACACCAACCAATTAGGGTTTTTATTAGTTATATATAAACACACAACTTCTAGCATGCATCTTACTTTCTCAGTCATCATATTCTACAAACGTATAATAATACAAGAGAAAAGATAGTATCACCCACCTCAAAGAAGATCAATTGAGGAAAAATAATAACAAGAAAGAAAAAGCTCCTCGTCCTTGCGAAAATCCAAATATCCAAGCCTCCAAAACTCCAAAATAATATAAAAAAAGATGATATTATTGTTCCAAATCAGGGGGAACGGATTCTGCTATCTACTATAGGTCGGGACTGCAATATCTAGGGTTTTACAAAGATTTTACAAAAAAACCCCGCAAGAAATCATTTTCTTTTTTACAAATATGTAGATCCACCAAATTTAAGAAGTTAGTCAAATAAATTAAGGTAGGATTTTATATCCCCTAATCTCCCTAACTTTTCAGGCCCTGATGTAGCAAGGGGTTTCAAATTATGAATTTAACCTCCACGTGGTAATTTTACACAAAAGTCCTTCACTTTGAAATATTTGCAAACATGCCATAAATTATTCATAAAAACCCATAAAATTTAGAATTGTTATCTACTAATAAAGATTAGATTTTTTATATTAATTTTCTGATTTTTTATTTCTTAAGAAAACATTTGCACGTGTTTCGCACGTGCAAAAATGATAAATTTAAAAAATGCTTAATAAATCAAAAATAATTCATCAACAATCATTTATTAATTCCAAAAATATATTTAAAATTTCTAGGATGTTACACTATCATATGGGGGTTCTTCTTTATGTTCGTTTCCTTATTCTATATGTTCATTTTCTTCACGATATTGCTTATATGCTATTGTAGGACTCCATATATAACTATTAAATTCTCAATTTTCATAAAATAATAAAATTATTTCATGAAAAGTTAGGTCATCAATTATTCGAACATTTATATTACGAGTTTGTCTCAGATTAACTTTATTTATTGTTATAATTATTACTCGTTGTATGCTAAAGAAAAATAATTTAAACTCATAAAAATCAACTAAGCTTGCTAGACTTTGAGGATAATAAACATCAAAAACCCACATCCTATCACTTCCATGATAGTTAGTCATTAATTCTTGAATTAACTCAAGATTGGAACTATTATCATTATCCATTCGTTTTATAATTGTGATGAATTTAAAGATTGAAACAATAAGTATGAAAATCAAGAGTAGAGAGAGATTTCTTAGGATACCCTAAAAAATCAAACAAAAGAGCCCAACATGCTTCTGACCTAGCTGAGCCTCTTTGATCTGCTCTGTACCAGTTACTATCAGTGGATAAAATACATCTGGTATGCATCTCGATTTTATTGGTACTTTTACGTTCCTCCCATCCCATGACTACTATGCTCTTCAAAAGAGATTCATCTACAGAATACGTATGGAACAACTGAGTAGCACTTCAGTACAAACAACCACAACCTCGTTTTCTGTTATTATGTGTACAACTCACCTATAGAAGGTTGCAAATTGGTCTTTTTGCAAGATCTTTCAGGCAGAGCCTTACAAAACTCTCCCCGAGGGAAAGAGATTAATTAGTCATACCTTATATTGAACAAGAGCTTATTGAAAGATAATCTTTATTCATTCAAGGTTTCTTACAAACCAAACTCACTAAACTCTTCTTACAAGATTATATGGAAATTTTCTCCTCCTAGATCGTCTCCTTTCTCCCTTACTAAGCCTGCCTTTTCATAGAGGAAGGGATGACTTTACATTATTCAGTTCTTACATCATTCATTACATCAGTTTTAATTATTGTTTTAGTTGTGTCATGGCTTACATCATAGGTTAATAATAAGTACATCACTGCTTACATCATTGTAGACTACTCTAGAAAAAGAGATTCCTCCTGGCCAACATCTTCACATGCTCCAAATTTATGCTGATGCTCTATCTTCATCAGTCTACAATAGTATCCATCTATTTGTTCTGTTATTGTCATTGTTCTTGTAGATAGTATTTGGTACTGGCTGTCAAACAACTCACGCTTATTTTGTGGTTGTTTTATCTTTTCTATATTGTACATTATTATTTTCTTTGGGTCTGGACTGTCATAGATCAATATGTTGTTATCTTTTAACTTTATGTCTTTTAGTTCACAATACATATTTCTGAATTTCATTGCCCTTCATTTTGGGATTAACTTCTCAAATTCTTCAGCTTTGTATGACATAATGTTAGATGCTCCATTATTACTTGTGTAGTCATCCCTATTTTTATTACATGCTATGTTGGAAGTTCTTCATTTTCTTTAAGATATCCAGCGATTGCTGAATACATTCTAACATATATATATTTTTGAGGTCTTTGTAAGACCAAAATAACTCTTGATTGCCTTATATATTTCTCTTGGCAATTGGATAAGTTCTTCACATTCTCTAGACGGTTAGATGCAATAAATAAGTCATCTTTCAAATAGTGCTCGCGTTGTTCTTGGATTAGCTCCTGGTAGGATGATGACCTTGTTCAAATGATACTGTGATATAGTTTTGATGTTCACTTCGGTTACTTGACATAATTTCTCAATAGACTATAAAAGTAATATATTCTTAGTTACTTTGGTAGAAGACTTCTAAGTGAGTAATGTCTCATTGTATGTAGTTTTATTTGAGGATGTATTTTCTTCTTCTTTTAGGGAATGGGTAGTTCGCCCATTTCACTCATTTTTTCACTAACATTTTTCACCATATTTTTTGCGGTTGCATGCTAATTTATGTCTGGGTAGAAAAGATTTTAGAGTCCTCATATTTGTAATTGTAGTTGATTAAATGCTTCATTAATTTGCTCCACAATTTTCTGGATGAAAACTTATGTTCTATTTGCTACACTCTATTTTCCATCCTGCAAAAGCAAAATTGTCAGTTTCTTGATAGAAAATCTGCAAGACTGTTATCTTTTCTTTTATATTTTCTATTGTAAAATCATAATGAGGTAGTTCCATCTGCCATCTTATTAATCTTTTATTTGGATCTATTATTTTGTTATTCCAAGTTTTTGCTTGAGTATTATCCGTTCTTACTGTAAATTTTGTATGTATTATGAATAACTCGAACTTTTTATGGCTTTTAAGAGTCGCTAATAATTCTTTTTTATTTATGTGATAATTCTGTTGTGTTTGTGTAAATGATCCACTAGTGTATCTGGCCAGTCTTTCTTCTTTTTCATCTTTTTCTATAAATTTTAATATTGCTCTCCAATTATTTTCACATGCATCTGTTTCTATTATTCACGTACATTCTTTAACATGTAACCTTAGTTTATTTAATTCTGAAGTTTGTTGTTTTAATATTTTAAGTTTTTCTTCATCCTCTGCGGTTCATTCTCATTTCTTGAATTGTTTTAGTTTTTGTTGTAGTCAATTTATTTTTGCTGATAAATTTGGTATATATCACATTGTTGATTTAGTAGTCCAGTTATGACTTGTACTTCTCTTTTTTCTAATAAACTATTTGGAAATGCCTTTATTTTTTTTCTGCTATATGTCACTGTAGTTCTATTCCTTCCTGAGATAATTTTGTTCCTAAGAATTCAATCTTTATTTTAAATAACTTCATTTTCTTTTTTGATATTATAATTCATGTATTTTTTATTATTTCTATGAATTTTAGTGAATATTCTTTATGTTGTTCTTCGTTTTCGGATCCTATTAGAATATCATCTGCACATATTATTGTATTTTTCAAATATCTTATCCATATATTCTTCGAATACTCCTGGACTATTTTTATATCAGAATACGGTCCAGTCATAAAATCCTTGTGGAGTACTGAATGCTGTTAATTGCTTTGATTCTTCTGTTAACTTTACATTGTAAAACCCTGATTTGCAATTAAATTTTGAGTATATTTTTCTTGTGTTTACTGTGTTTAGTAGTATTTGCATATCTGGTAACAGATATCCAAATCTTTTAGTATTTCTATTTAGTTCCTTATAATTTACTATCATTCTAAATTTACCTCTTTTTTCTTCTAAGTGTTTCCTTACTATGAATGCTGGTGATGAATATGAACTCTGTGATTTTCTTATATAATTATTTTCCGTTAGTTCTTTTATATGTATTTTGAATTCTTCTAAATCTGTTGGATTATGCCTTATAGGTTTAACTTTTCTTACTTTGTCTTTATCTATTAGCTTTATATGAGATGTGAGTTTACTTAAGTGCCATTTTGCTAACTCCACATAGATCTTTTAATTGTTTTTATAAAATTTACTGTGTATTTGTTTCTTGGACTTGCTTTATTCTAATTTTATTTGGTAAATATTGATGTTCACCACGCTGTGCGGAAGAAACTCTGATATGTGGTAAGTCTGTCCTAGAAAAAGTTGTGTTATTCTAATTGCTATCGCACGATGTTTACAAGGTGTTGTAAATATAACTGTTTTGTGTGATATAGTCATAGGAAAATATTGCTATAGAAAGTTGTTTTCTAATAATACATCATTATTCATATCATTAAATTGGTAAATTATTAGTATTTTTAGGATGTTAACATTTTCTTAATATTTGTCAAGTATAAAAGTTTGTCCTGTCAATCCAATTATAGTTTTTTTATTATTTCCATCTTGTTATCATTTTGGTAGTATATTTTCACGGCACAAGCTTGTGTCTGATCCAATATCTATTAAACTATGATAGTTTCTTGATTTGTATTCTTCGTATACAAATTCTATTAGTATGTATAAATTATTTTTTGTTGCTCTTAATTGATTCATTAGGCAATATTCTAGTTATTACTATACTTTCATTTTTTATTGTTATTATTATTCCTTTTTGTATTGAGCATGGTTGTACTAATGTAAGGAAGTCAGATCCTAACAACATTTCATTAACATTATGCTCTGGGTCTACATGTAGATGCAACAATGTTTCATTTCGACTATTTATTTTTAGTGGTAATACAATTTTGTGGACAATTGGATGTCTATTGTTATAGTAGTCTAAATAGTAATATGGGTTTTCCAATGGTATTAATTCCATTGTTTTTATATTTTATTTGTTTAATATATGAATTAGTGGCTCCTATATCTACAAGAGTTATTTATTTGTTTCATTTACCATTGTCGTAACATTCTATTTCTATCTTAAATTGATTATTATTTTGGTTGTCTAATGTATTTATTATTGGTATTAGTTCCAACGCTTGTTCTTTGTTTCTTATTGATAGTGAACTTTTTCCAAACATTATTTGTGATGTTTTTCCTTTTGCTACACTACAACAAATATGCCATTTGATAGCATTTTGTAAATGCTATTAAAGACCTACGACAGTGTTTCACAAACGCTGTCGTTGCCCCCGCTATGGTAAGTGATGTGTCTAATTTTTATATAAATATTTGTACTCATTTATCCATAAAAACCACTTGTATTCGCCTATCTTGTTTATAATTTATCTTATTTCCATAGATTTCAATTAATTAATCATTTTTGAAGGAATAAGATTTTTTGATGCAAAAGGTGATGATTTTTGGTAAAAATCAACAAACAAAACAAGCAGAATGATTTATTAATTTTTATTGATTTGTTGAATTTTAAATTTTATAATTTGACCATGTGAAAAGCAAAATAGAATTTTTTAATTGTCAATAGAGGTGAAAAAGAAATAAACAAATTTAAGAGGGTTTAATTGAACAAATGTGATTATTAGTTAGTTTAATTATTTTAAACTAATTAATTTTATTTTTATTTTTAAATCCTAAGCCAGCAATTATTCAAATGATTCAACAGACTGTTCAACTTGGAGGACTACCGCACGAGGATCCTAATGTTCACATTGCAAACTTTCTAGAAATTTGTGACACTTTTAAGCATAATGGAATATCAGATGATGCAATTCGATTCAGACTCTTTCCTTTTTCATTAAGAGATAAGGAGAAGGCTTGGCTAAATTTTCTACCACCCGGTAGTATTACTACTTGGGAGGGACCTGCACAAAAAATTATGGATAAGTATTTTCTGTCGGCAAAGACAGCGAAGCTAAGGAATGATATTACCACCTTCATTCAATTTGAGACCGAGTCTTTGTATGATGCATGGGAGAGGTAAACGGAGTTATTGTGAAAGTGTCCTCATCATGAACTACCGAAATAGCTGCAAATTCAAATATTCTGTAATAGTTTGGGAGTTACAAATTGATCTATGGTTGATACAGCAACTGGAGTTGCACTTATGGGCAAAACTCATGAAGCTGCCTATGAACTTTTAGAAGAGATGACATATAATAATTACCAGTGATCTTCAGAGAGTACAGTGCTAAGAAAAGCAGCTGGAGTTTTTGAACTTGATCCTATTACTACACTGACTGCACAAATTGATATTTTATCTAAAAAAATAGCTAATATTAATGTTAATATTATTCAAACTAATATGATTTGTGATCTTTGTTCAGAAAATCATTCAAGTACAGATTGTCAAGTGGGAAATTCATTTGCTCGACCACTTTCCTATCAAGCAAATTACGTGTCCAATTTCCAACTTCAAAACAATCCTTATTCGAACACGTATCATCAAGGATGGAGAAACACCCCCAATTTTTCTTGGAACAACAATCAAGGAGCAATCAGACCACCTCAGAAATTTTCACAACAAGAAAAGAAGACGACACTTGAAGAGATGTTCATGCAATACATGCAGAAGAAAGATTTGGAGATACAAAATAATACGACTTCAATTCGCAATCTTAAGGCTCAAATTGGCCAAATTTCAAATATTCTTACAGAAAGAACGGCAGGAACATTACCCAGTAACACCGTAACAAATTCTAAGGAGCATTTCAAAGCAATAACACTAAGAAGCGGAAGAACAATTGAGCAGCCACAAGAAGAAATTGCCGACCAAAATGTGGTTGAAAAGCAAAGTGAGATCGAGCAAATTGTGGAGGAACAAACGCAGCAGGTGGCCAATCACCATTC
This sequence comes from Hemerocallis citrina, assembly GCA_017893485.1. NCBI lineage: Eukaryota > Viridiplantae > Streptophyta > Magnoliopsida > Asparagales > Asphodelaceae > Hemerocallis > Hemerocallis citrina. The sequence goes on along the minus strand of CM030367.1, from coordinate 1,099,799 downwards.
TAAGAAGGATAAAGGAGTTTCAAGCCAAACAATTTCAGGAGAGTTTAATTCTGACACTTATCACAATTCACCTTATGATCCACCTATTCATTTTCCGTAAAGACTTAAAAAAAATAATCTCGAAAATAAATTTTTTAAATTTTTAAGTATTTTAAAAAAATTCATATTAATATTCCTCTTATTGAAGCTTTGGAACAAATGCCTAAATATGCTAAAATTTTGAAGGATATTTTATCAAACAAACGAAAATTGGAGGAACATGAGAAAGTGATGCTAACCAAAGGGAGTAGTGCAATTTTACAAAAGAAGCTGCCCTCTAAACTTAAAGATCCAAGGAGTTTTACGATTCCTTGCACTATTGGAAATTTTTATTTTGATAAAGCCTTATGTGATTTAGGAGCAAGTATTAATCTTATGCTTCATTCTATTTTCAGGAAATTAGGTATTGGAGAAGTAAAACCCACCACAATCTCATTGCAATCTATCAAGTACCCAAGGGGAATAATTGACGATGTTTTGGTAAAAGTAGACAAGTTCATATTTCCAGTTGATTTTGTAGTGCTTGATATGGAGGAAGATGAACAAATCCCTTTGATTTTGGGGCGGCCTTTTATAGCTATGGGGAGAGCTTTGATTGATGTTCAACAAGAAAAACTTATTTTGAGGGGAGGATGAGCAAGTAATGTTTGATGTTTTTAAATCCATGGAGGTTGCTACTGAAGCTCACTCATATTTTTAAGTTTGTGAAACTAATCTAATTGTGGGAGAGACACATAGAGTGGAAGTTGAGAAATTACCAATTGAAGTGTATCCAACAAATTCAACAACTCTTGAATCTGAGAAAGAAGATTTTGGAATACGTTCCAGTTGCACCATCTAGTAATTCTTCTTCTCAGCTGACATTCAAGGAGGTGGGGGTATCAAAGACTCCATCTTCAATAAAAAAATGAATGAAATTTGAGCTGCTATCATCAAGCTTGATGGATGCACAGAAAAAAATCTAATCCACATATGAAAAGAATTATTGGAAAAGAGGCTCGTATGTTGTTGGATCTTGGTGTTACATAACTATCTCAGCAACAACATCTAGCTGAGGACTTAAAACTTAGCGCTTCTTGGGAGGCAACCCATGATTTCTTTTACTGCATTTAGATTTTCCTTTTCTTTTAGTTTATTTAAATTTAAATTTTTAATTTTATTTATAGAAATTTATAATTTTGGAAGTCACCGGGGCGGAGCTGTTTTCTAAACCTTTATTGATGGCAATTTTTAGCAGGATGGAGTCAGAATCTGGAAAAGTGTTTCAAAGAGCGACTGTAGCCAATTGTCTTAGCTTTCTAGAACAAAAGGAAAAAAGGCAATTTGGACATATACAGCTCCCGATATCGCTGAAATACTGAACGTCGCGCGTGCAGAATTTTAACACGAATCAGGAGAGAAATTCTAAGGGTGCGTTTGTTTTGATATTTTGAATAGAGTATTCTGAATTGAGTATTCTGAATAGAGTATTCTGAATAGAGTTATTCTGAAAGTGAGTTTAAAAGCTGTTTGTTTATATTGTATTCTAAAAACTGTATTCTGAAAGCTGTTTATCTGAAAAAGAGAGTTTAGAAGCTGTTCGGTTATATTTCTAGCTGAAAACTGTTATCTGAAAGCTGTTTTTCTGAAAAAGCGAGTTTAAAAGATGTTCGGTTATATTTCTAGCTGAAAACTGTATTCTGAAAGCTGTTTTTCTGAAAATGAGTGTTTAAAAGCTGTTCGGTTATATTTCTAGCTGAAAACAGTTATCTGAAAGCTGTTTTTCTGAAAAAGAGAGTTTAAAAGCTGTTCGGTTATATTTCTAGCTGAAAACTGTATTCTGAAAGCTGTTTTTCTGAAAAAGAGTGTTTAAAAGCTGTTCGGTTATATTTCTAGCTGAAAACAGTTATCTGAAAGCTGTTTTTCTGAAAAAGAGAGTTTAAAAGCTGTTCGGTTATATTTCTAGCTGAAAACTGTTATCTGAAAGCTGTTTTTCTGAAAAAGAGTGTTTAAAAGCTGTTCGGTTATATTTCTAGCTGAAAACTGTATTCTGAAAGCTGTTTTTCTGAAAAAGAGTGTTTAAAAGCTGTTCGGTTATATTTTTAGCTGAAAACTATTATCTGAAAGCTGTTTTTCTGAAAAAGAGAGTTTAAAAGCTGTTCTTTTATATTTCTGACAATTTTGAATATCAATTTGAAATAATAATAATAATAATAATAATAATAATAATAATAATAATAATAATAATAATAATAATAATATATATATATAATAATAATAATAATAATAATAATAATATATAATAATAATAATAATAATATATAATAATAATAATAATAATAATATATATAATAATAATAATAATAATATATAATAATAATAATAATAATATATATAATAATAATAATAATAATAATAATAATAATAATAATAATAATAATAATAATATATATAATAATAATAATAATATATATAATAATAATAATAATATATATAATAATAATAATAATATACATAATAATAATAATAATATATATAATAATAAGAATAATAAATAATAATAATAATAATAATAAATAATAATAATAATAATCATAATAATATATATAATAATATATAATAATAATAATAATAATAATAATAATAATAATAATAATAATAATAATAATAATAATAATAATAATAATAATAATAATAATAATAATAATAATAATAATAATAATAATAATAATAATATATAATAATAATATATATAATAATAATAATAATAATAATAATAATAATAATAATAATAATAATAATAATAATAATAATAATAATAATAATAATAATAATAATAATAATAATAATAATAATAATAATAATAATAATAATAATAATAATAATAAATAATAATAATAATAATAATAATAATAATAATAATAATAATAATAATAATAATAATAATAATAATAATAATAATAATAATAATAATAATAATAATAATATAAAATAATAATAATAATAATAATAATAATAATAATAATAATAATAATAATAATAATAATAATAATAATAATAATAATATATAATAATAATAATAATAATAATAATAATAATAATAATATATAATAATAATAATAATAATAATAATAATAATAATAATAATAATAATAATAATAATAATAATAATAATAATAATAATAATAATAATAATATATAATAATAATAATAATAATAATAATAATAATTATAATAATAATAATAATAATAATAATAATAATAATAATATATAATAATAATAATAATAATAATAATATATATAATAATAATAATAATATATAATTGATATGGCTAAAAATAGGGTTTAATCGGAGCCGTCCAAATCAGGCACGAATCTTGAAGCCCGAGGGTAAAACGGTAATTTCTCTACAAAAGGGTCCAAAATGGGTATTGGATCTTCTCCCCGGGAACCCAATAACCCACGAATGGATCCACTAACAAGAGGGTGCGGGTTTTAACCCGCTGCACACCTAACCCAACAAGATAAAATCAGGATCCCTGATCAATCTTGATCAACGGTCCTGATGAACGTCAATCTTTTCACTGGGATTTTGGGATTAAATTCCTTATCTGATTACAGGAATATACCTTATCAGATTACATTCCTAATCTGTTTACAAGGAGATTATTCTATATCAGACCACGGGGATTACATTCCTAAACTGTTCTCTAAGACGCCTATAAATACCCCCCATCCATCTCCATTAAGAGGTAATCAATCTTTTGCTAGTCAGACGCTCTCTCATAATCATTTCTGGTTACTGACTTGAGCGTCAGAGGGTGCGTCGCCGGGAACAACCCCGGTGTCTCGCACTTTTTGCAGGTGCACGGCGGGAGTGACGATCGACGCCCGACGGAACAGGTACACAGGTTTCCTATTCAGTTTCCCTAAGAATCCACAAATTCATCTGTTTGCCCCCACACCAAATTTAGCGGCAACAGATTGGCGCCGTCTGTGGGAAACTAACGAATAGAAACCTCTCCTCTTCCCCGAGAACAGGTCTTCCCCAGCCATGCCGCCTCGCAAAGTCAGGTCAAGGGGATCTAACCGAGTACCCAACCCTGACCAGCAAGAAGTCCTTCCTGATCCTGCTCAGCAACAAGGGCAACTTCCCCCTACCACGGAGGAGCCGCTCCAACAGAACCTTCCCCCTCCTGATCCAAAGGGCCCAAACCCTCAGAAACAACCTCTTCACCAAGAGAACCTCTCCATCCACAACGCCTCCACTGACTCTATGGCCTCCCATCATCCTCGAGCCTCTGGTCGCCACAACGCCGCACCCAAACGCCCGAAAGATGATGACCTCCGCCGTCATCTGGAAGAAAAGCGGGCTTGGGAGGAAGCCTCCCGCCAGCAAGAGCGATCCCCTCGTCGCCGAGAGTACAGGAGGTCCCCCATCCGAAGAGGGAGGAAGGACTCCCCCGATCATTACCGAAGGAGGCACTCTCCCGCAGGTCGGCAACAGCCCCGGAACAATGACACACCAATCACCCGTGCCGAGTTCCAGCAGTTCCAAGCGACCATCCTGCAGGCCCTCAACCACCGTCAGAATCCTATTGAGCCGAAGCTCCCATCCCCTCCTCCGGTTCGAAGCCCTCGCCGACGATCTCTATCTCCTCGACCCGCTCCTACCAACTCCAGGCGCACCCCAAGTCCTCGTCATTCTCGAAGTTACCATCGCCGCAGCCCTCGCTCTCCCTCTTACGAAGACGAGTCTCGAGGCTCGGCAGATTACCGTCGAAAAGATGACACCATGAACCGCCGTCTTCACGAAGTAGAGAGACGCCCGGGACAGATAAACCGAGAGGAAGAGCTCAGGGGGAGAACCCTGCGTCCTAGCCGACCCCCTTTCTCCCGAACCATAGTGGATGCACCTGTCCCGTTCGGCTTCAAACCTCCCCAATTCGAGATTTACACCGGAGAGACCGACCCGGTTGATCACATAGAGAGTTTTAAGACTCTAATGCTCCTTCACCAAGCTTCCGATTCCCTCCTCTGCAAAACCTTCCCCGCAACTCTCAAAGGGCCGGCCCGAGAATGGTATTCTCGCCTCACCCCCTCCTCGATATTCTCTTTCGAACAGTTCGAAACCCTTTTCATCACGCACTTCGTAAGCAGCCGAAGGGCAGAGAAGACCAGAATCTCCCTCTTGCACCTTCACCAGAAGAAGGGGGAAAGGCTGAGAGATTATGTGAAGAGGTTCACAGCTGAGGCCAGGACCATAGCATCTCTGGACCAGTCGGTCGCTACGGTAGCATTTCAATCCAATGTCCTCAATTCCAACCTCCGCTCCTCCCTCGCCAAGAAACCACCTCATGACTTTTCCGACCTACTCCTTCGCACTGAAAAGTACATCCGGGCCGAAGAGGCCGAGCAACAACCCAACCGGGAGGGTTCTACCTCCGGGTTTAAGAGGAAGGGGGCGGAAGAAGAAGAAGGGGCCAGAAAGCTCCAGAAAGATAATGCCGGCCAGCGCCGACCTCCTCCTAGATTTGAAAAGTTCACTCCCCTCACTACTAACATCTCCACCATCTTCATGGAAGTTGAAAAAGAGGGAGTCTTACCCCCTGCTCCGAGGATGAACACCCCGGCCAAGAGAAGAGATAATGAGAAATGGTGCCGCTATCACCGAGACCATGGTCATGATACCAACGATTGCCGTGCTCTGAAAAACGAAATCGAAGCCCTTATCCAGAAAGGGCAGCTGACCAGGTTTGTGAGAAAAGACCAAGCTGATCTTCCTCCTCCGCCTCGAGGGGCTAACAAGCGTCCGGAAAGAGAAGAGATGCCAGACTTCGAGGAAGAACGAGTCCTCCACCTCATTCACGGGGGCCCAATGGGGGGCTCCTCGAACTCCTCTCGGAAAGCCTTTATAAGAGAAGTCAACTCGGTCCGAGCCACCCCTCCTCCCAAAGGACTCGGAGTGCCAGTCACGTTCTCCGATGAAGATCTCGAGGGAATTCGGACCCCGCACTGTGACGCACTCGTCATTAGCCTCCACATGGCGAATTTCAAAGTGGAGAGGATCTTAGTAGACAACGGAAGCTCCGTAAACATCCTCTTCCTCTCCGCTTTTAAAGGCCTAAAGCTCTCCAGAGATAGACTCAAGCCCGCCGGTTACACTCTCCACGGGTTCACGGGGGTTCCGGTAACTATTGAAGGGGTGATCACCCTCGATGTAACTGCCGGCCAAACTCCTACCACCCGGACAGAACCGATGGACTTCATGGTGGTGGATGTTCCCGCTGCCTACAACGTCATTTTGGGTCGGCCAGGCCTCGCGGCTCTGGAAGCTGTCCCCTCAGCATACCATCTGAAGATGAAGTTTCCCACCCGGTCCGGAGTCGGGGAAGTAAGGGGAAATCAGGAGCAGGCCCGGAAGTGCTACATGACCTCAACCCTTGGGCCCGTCCTCTCCTTAGAGACTCTGGAAATTCCTCAAGACACGGCAAGACCGACCTCCGAGCCGGTGGATGAACTGGAGGAGGTGCTCTTCTCTGAACAAGAGCCGACCCGCAAGTTCTTCATAAGCAAGACCCTTCCGTCCGCCCTATACTCAGATATTGTGAAATGCATCCGAACCAACCAAGACCTCTTCGCATGGTCCGCAGCAGATATGCCTGGTATCTCCGAAGAACTCCTAGTCCACCGCCTGAGCGTCGATCCGGGCTCCAAACCGGTTCAGCAGAAGAGGCGCAAATTCGCCCCCGAGCGTCAGCTCGCTATCAAAGAAGAGGTAGATAAGCTGTTGAAGGCCCGATTCATACAGGAGGTAAACTACCCAGAGTGGTTGTCTAACGTAGTAATGGTGAAGAAGTCCAATGGGACGTGGAGAATTTGTATTGATTTCACCGACCTCAACAAGGCCTGCCCCAAAGATCCTTTCCCTCTACCAAGCATCGCCACTCTGATTAACGCAACCTCGGGACATGAGCTCCTCAGCTTCATGGATGCCTTCTCGGGTTACAATCAGATAAGAATGTTCCCTCCAGACATCCCGAAGACATCTTTCGTGACCGACCAAGGCCTCTATTGCTACAGAGTCATGCCATTCGGACTAAAGAACGCAGGGGCAACATACCAACGCCTCGTCAACAAAGTTTTCCAGGCCCAGATCGGCCGAAACATGGAAGTGTACGTCGATGATATGCTCGTAAAAAGCGTCCGAGGTGTTGACCATGTGACCGACCTTCAGGAGGCCTTCGACGTCCTAAGAAAGCACAATATGAGACTCAACCCGAACAAGTGTGCGTTCGGCGTCTCATCAGGGAAATTCCTTGGCTTCATGGTTAGCCAACGAGGAATTGAAGCAAATCCGGAGAAGATAAGGGCCATATTGGACATGGTCCCGCCCAGGAGTGTTAAAGAAGCTCAGAGATTGACTGGTCGCATAACCGCCATAGGGCGCTTTCTGTCGAAGTCCGGGGAGAAGTGCCTCCCGTTCTTCAAAGCCCTCAGGGGGGCTAAAGGATTCGAGTGGGGGCAGCAGCAACAAGACTCCTTCGACCAGCTTAAAGCTTACCTCGTCAATCCACCTCTCCTTAGCAAACCAGTACCCGGCGAACCACTCTACATCTACCTAGCAGCTTCCGAACAGACACTTAGTGCGGTCTTAGTCAGAGAAGAAGAAAGGGCTCAGAAGCCCATTTACTACGTCAGCAAGGTGCTCCGGGATGCCGAGCTCCGGTACCCGAAGATTGAGAAAATGGCTTATGCCCTGGTAATGGCCGCGAGAAAGCTTCGACCCTACTTTCAGTCCCATTCGGTGGTCGTCCTTACCGACCAGCCGCTGAAACAGGTCCTTCACAAACCCGAGACTTCCAGTCGCCTCATGAAGTGGTCGATCGAGCTGAGCCAGCACGATATAGCTTATCAGCCTCGAACCGCAATCAAGGCACAGGCGCTGGCCGAATTCATAGTTGAGACTACAATCCCCGAGTCTAGCCAAGCAGCAAAGGGACCCCCCGTTTGGTCGGTCTACGTCGACGGGTCCTCTTGTAACGAGGGAAGCGGTTCAGGAGTCATCCTGGCAGGCCCGGATGACTTCATCCTCCAATACTCCCTCCGTATAAATTTCAAAGCCTCGAACAACGAGGCCGAGTACGAGGCGCTAATAGCCGGTCTTCGAATGGCCCGAAATGCAGGGGCACAACGGCTGCAGATTTTTAGTGACTCTCAGTTGGTCGTCAATCAGGTCCTCGGCGACTATGAAGCCCGCGATGATAGAATGGTTAAATACTTGGCCAAAGTCAAAAGCCTCATGGCGCTGTTTGACGAGGCTCTCATCCAAAGGATCCCCCGAGAAGAAAATGCTCAGGCCGACGCCTTATCTAAGTTAGCTTCCTCTTCCCTTCAAGGTCTGGAACAGACCGTATTGATAGAAGTCCTTCTGAAGCCGAGCATAGAGGACGAAGCACCAGATTCCGCCGAGACATTGCCCGTCCTCCTCGAAGACAACTGGATGAAGCCCATTGTCGAATTCTTAAAGGACGGACTCCTCCCTGAAGATCCGAGGGAAGCACGAGGAGTCAGGACCCGAGCCGAGCGTTTTACTTTAATCGAAGGCATCTTATATAAACGCTCCTTCACCCAGGTGGATGGTCGACCTTACCTAAGGTGCCTTTCCCCCAGGCAAGCCGACTACGCCCTGCAAGAACTCCATGAGGGCATCGGCGGAGCTCATTCTGGGTCCAGGGCTCTAGCGCGCAAGGTGTTGAACTATGGGTATTACTGGCCCACTCTCCTACGGGATGCCGAACGACACGTTCGGCAATGCAGCTCCTGTCAAAAGTATGCAGACATCCGACGCCTTCCACAAGCACCGCTAACCTCCCTATCAAGTCCGATCCCCTTCGCTATGTGGGGGATGGATTTACTAGGACCGTTTCCTCCAGCCCCCGGGCAGCTAAAGTTCCTAGTTGTGGCAGTCGACTACTTCTCTAAATGGATAGAAGCCGAGCCCCTGGCTACAATCACCGAGCATAAGGTTGTTCAATTCTTCTGGAAAAATGTGATTTGCCGGTTCGGCGTTCCCCGAGTCATAGTCACGGATAATGGAACACAATTTACTGGGGCCGCCTTCCGGGCCTTATGTGATGACCTCTCCATACAACACCGATTCTCCTCCGTCTCCCATCCTCAGTCGAATGGCCAAGCGGAGAATGCCAACCGACAGATTCTCTCGGGCATCAAGAAAAGATTAGACAAGTGTTCCAAAGGACTATGGGTCGATCAGCTGCCGAACATACTCTGGAATCAACGCACCACTAAGCGGACCCCAACGGGCGAGAGCCCATTTAATCTCACCTATGGGGCCGAAGCCATCATTCCCCTAGAGGTCGGGATACCCTCTCCTCGTTTGATAGCTTATCAAGAAGAGCAGAACGCTAGGGAACTCAGAGCAAGCCTGGATCTGATAGATGAAATCCGAGAGAGGGCGGCCATACGCCAGCGAGCTTACCGAAGGAGGATCGAACTGGCGTACAACAAAAGGGTCCGACCAGCGGGCCTCAAAGAAGGGGACCTAGTCCTTCGAAAATTGGCCATCTCGTTCCCCGGACAGAAAAGCAAATTGGCCCCGAATTGGGAGGGACCGTACAAAATCTCAAAAGTGATCCGCCCAGGTGCATACAAGCTAGAAGATCTCGAAGGCAGGGAGATTCCCAGGACTTGGAATGCCGACCATCTTTTGAAATACCAAGAGAAGGCAACCACGCCTCTCTAAGTAACTCAAGATGTCGAACCATTCCCTTCCCTTTACTAGTAGTGATTTTTCCTTTTATTTTTTCATTGTAATAACGGCTAGCAACTTTAGAAGAAGCCGATCATTAGATATTAATAAATAAAGTTTTTTCGTATTCTCACTGCTATTACATCTCTCTGCTTTTAATCCCTTAATCTTACGATGGTTCCGGAGTCCAACACTTGGCTCGATTCTACTTCGCAAGTTCGCTACTAAGCGAGCTAGAAGTGATTCGCCATTCGGAATTGCTCTTACGCCTCCTGAATTAACGATGGTTCCGGAGTCCAACACTTGGCTCGATTCTACTTCGCAAGTTCGCTCCTAAGCGAACTAGAAGTAGTTTGCCATTCGGAATTGCTCCCACAGCCGTTGAATGGTACGGAGTCCAACACTTGGTTCGATTCCACTTCGCAAGTTTGCTACTAAGCGAGCTAGAAGTCATTCGCCATTCGGAATTGCTCCTACGCCTCCTGAATTAACGATGGTTCCGGAGTCCAACACTTGGCTCGATTCTACTTCGCAAGTTCGCTCCTAAGCGAACTAGAAGTAGTTCGCCATTCGGAATTGCTCCCACAGCCGTTGAATGGTACGGAGTCCAACACTTGGTTCGATTCCACTTCGCAAGTTCGCTACTAAGCGAGCTAGAAGTGATTCGCCATTCGGAATTGCTCCTACGCCTCCTGAATTAACGATGGTTCCGGAGTCCAACACTTGGCTCGATTCTACTTCGCAAGTTCGCTCCTAAGCGAACTAGAAGTAGTTCGCCATTCGGAATTGCTCCCACGGCCGTTGAATGGTACGGAGTCCAACACTTGGTTCGATTCCACTTCGCAAGTTCGCTACTAAGCGAGCTAGAAGTGATTCGCCATTCGGAATTGCTCCTACGCCTCCTGAATTAACGATGGTTCCGGAGTCCAACACTTGGCTCGATTCTACTTCGCAAGTTCGCTCCTAAGCGAACTAGAAGTAGTTCGCCATTCGGAATTGCTCCCACAGCCGTTGAATGGTACAGAGTCCAACACTTGGTTCGATTCCACTTCGCAAGTTCGCTACTAAGCTAGCTAGAAGTGATTCGCCATTCGGAATTGCTCCTACGCCTCCTGAATTAACGATGGTTCCGGAGTCCAAAACTTGGCTCGATTCTACTTCGCAAGTTCGCTCCTAAGCGAACTAGAAGTAGTTCGCCATTCGGAATTGCTCCCACAGCCGTTGAATGGTACGGAGTCCAACACTTGGCTCGATTCTACTTCGTAAGTTCGCTCCTAAGCAAACTAGAAGCAGTTCGCCATTCGGAATTGCTCCCACAGCCGTTGAAAGGTTCGGACTCCAACACTGGGCTCCGAGCATTCTTGCCACCGACCGTATTACGGGCTTGAGTTCGGCACCCACTCCGAACGTTCTTGCCACCGACCGTATTACGGGCTTGAGTTCAGTAGTCAAGACCAGTCAAAAAACGCCAAGTCTCAAACCTCGGTTCTACAACTTCGCGACTAGAGCAAAAATTGGGCAACTACGATACGGCGACGATTAAATCAATTCCAATTTTATTAAAAGCGACCCTTACATACATCAAGATTACAAGGTACTAAAGATTACACAGAGCTGAAAAGTGAAAATTACAAGACACTGAACTCTGGGCCCTCAACGCCTCCGAGGCGCAGGGACGCTCCTCTTCAAGGACACTTGAGGTCGACGACGCTTGCCTCCGGAGCCCGATCCCAGGCCAGCAAGTTGGGACGTGTCCTCGGCACTGCTTTTGGCAACCACGCCGACGGATGCGCCGCTCGACGAAATGGCCACTGAACTCTGCGCGTCCCCCGGGCTCGGATGGCCGAGATGCGCACGGGTCGCCATCTCGTAAAAAGTGATGCCACGCTCGCTCTCCGCTCGGGTACACGATGTGCTCCTCACATTAATTGGCCCCGAACGCGGTTTGAGGCGAGCTACTTCTGCTTCCAGTTCGGAGATCCGACCCCTCAATGAGCCATCTTGCGCCTCGACCTCGAAGCAGGCCGGTACCGCCGAGCTCGGAACGCCTACGTGGCTCGCGATGAGATGACGAAGATGAGTAACTTCGATGCTCCTATCAACAGTGGCTCTCTTCAACACATCGACTTCGGCAGCCAATTCATCCCGTTCAGCTGTAAGCTTGACCACCTTGGTCGTCAGCTCCTCTCCTTCCGTCCGAAGCTCAGTTTCCACAGTTTGCAAATGCTGAATCTCCGAAAGCAGATTGTCCCTCTCCGCCGTTACCTTTGACAATGTGTGGCGAAAGCACTTGGTCCGAAGACTGCTGGTAAAGGCTGCCGGCGAACCCTCGTCTTTACCCGAGGGGGTCATCTCGGCAATCCTGCCTTCCAGGCGCCGAATGTCGCTGTCCCGCTGCCCTAAGATAAGCTGAAGCTGGCTTCGCTCGCTTTCAGCTCGGCGCAGTCCCAGCTCGACTTCGTAAAGTCGCTCTCTACACTTCGCCAGACTCAGCCTCGGCGCGAACCTTGTCATCCGACCCTGTACGCTCGACCCCTTGGGCTACCACGACGAGCTGAAAAGAAACGCAAACAAGCAATAAAAATTCAGGAATTGTCTAAGTCCCAGACTTCGGGTGTTTCTTTCAAACAAATGCTCGAGCACTCAACAATCAACGGACAAAGACACGAAATCGAGCCCAAAAAGTTATGTTTTTCATTTATTTCAAAAAAGGTAGCGGTGGCCAGTCCGCTATTAGGCATTACACGTCAAAAGCAAAAAAAAGATGGGAGAGAAACAACAAACGAAGTCAGGGCTCGACCTCTTTCCCGGGGCGGTGAGTGGGGGTCGGGGACGCCACTTCCGAAGGGGCCGCCGTCGCCAAGGGGGTAACCACCGACCCCTGAGCTCTGATGGGGGGATCGACCGAAGGCACGTCGTCACCCCTCTCCTCCTCTTCTTCTTCCTCTTCCCCCTCCGATTCGGGGTCGAAGCCTTCAACATGCCCCGGGAACAGCCTCCAACCCGAGCAGTCCACGTTGGGGTAGGCCTCCGTCACCCGGGCGATAGCGTCGGCGAAGGCCTTGGCCATATTTTGGGCGAGGTAGCTTTGCGCCTTCTCCATGGTCGCATCCTCCGCCTGCTTCACCGCCGCCGCTTTAGCCTCGGCCGCCTCCGTCAACTGCCAGGCCGCCTCCTCCTTCTGCTGAAGAAGTTGGTCCTCCAGCGTCTTGACCCTGTCCTCGAGGTAGTCTACCCTCGCCGACTTCGCCTCGAGGTTCAGCTCGAGCTTGTCGAGCTCGTTCTTAATCTGGACCTTCTCCCTCCGAACCTAGTCGTTCTCCTTCTTCATCTCCTTCTCCTGGGCCGCCAGCCTCTCGGTGAGGTGCCCGAAGTGGACGACGATCTACGATCAGAAGGCAAGGAATTCATAAAAATTATAACTTAAGAAGTTCGGCATAGAAAGAGGGGGAATAGATCCAACACTCACCGACACCGCCGAGCGCGCTATCTCGATGACATCGTCTCCCTCCCGTCCGGCCTCCATGGCCGCCCGATCCTTCGGCGTGGCGAGGTGCTTGATGGCCTCCATGCTCGCCAAAGAATTGCCCAGGAACCCATCGTGCTTCCGAACCTGCCAGTCCGGGATGTGGATCCTTTTGTGAGCCTCGGTCAGAAGCTCCTCGGCCGCCTTCGTCAGCGGCGGCGTCGCCATAGAGAGGGCCGCGGCGATGGGAAACTCGCCGACCCTGGTCAACGACGAAGCAACCCCGCCCTCAGGGGCAGGGCTCTCCAGGATCTCCACTTCTTCGGCCACCTCGATGACCTTCGGAGCTTTCGCCGCGGGCAGCTTGGAGACCACCCTCTTCCTCTTCCTCGGCGCCTTGTTGGCGAGGCCTGCCCTCAGCGCCAACACTGCCTGATAATCCATAGACTCTGCACCATAAGACAAGTTGATTAGTTCGGAACAAACCACGAAGAACGAAACGCAAGAAGTAAAACAACAACAATAATAAATAAAGGAAGCCGCGTACTGGGATCGGCATGAACGAGCCCTCCCCTGAACAGGACGTCCTCGGTCAGATCCTTCCAGTCAAGCTTTGGCCGACCCAGGAGTACCCGTACAGCCTCCTCCTCTTCGGGCCGAAGTGTCGGCAGCGCCTTCACCTTCTTCGGCACCCCCTCCACCCAGCTAACGGGAATAGGCCAGGACTCCGGATTACGTACCAGAAGGTACTTCTCGCGTCAGTACTTGATGGAATCCGGGCACACGACGAGCCGACCTCCGGCCTCGGAGTCAAATAGAACCGGTACGCCGACCTGTTCCCCTAATGTGGCTGGTAGATGGTCCGAAGCACGTTCAGCTCCGGCTGAATCCCTGTGGCTTGGCAGTGAAGTACGAAGCCGTTTATCACTCTTCATGCGTTCGGCATAAGTTGGATGGGGCTGACCCCAACCCATCTTAATACAGCAACCGCGAATGGATGAAGAGGTAGCCGAGCCCCGGCTATGAAGGCGTCGACCGGCCAGCAACACACGGTCACCGGCAACGGCGAGTTGGCCCTAATGCCAGGACCCGGCAATATAAGCTCGTACTCCTCCGGGATCTGAAAGCAGTCCCGGATCACTCCCAAGTCCTCTTCGCGAAGGATCGACACTGTCTCGTCAGCCTCTATCATCTCCCTCGCCGGATTCTCCTCGAATGTCCGGGCCCTCCCGTACACAATGCGTTCGGCGTCCTCCCCCGGAAGTTCCCGAACTCTGTGAAGCCCAGTCAGCGGTCCTGGTAGTGGAACTCCGGCATGCGCTTCGGCTCCACCACGAAAGAATCCTTGCCGAACACCTTCTTGCTTGTATGAGGTTCGCTGGAGGTCGGAGCTTCGGTGACTTCAAGGGAGGGCTCGGATGAAGAAGAGGAGACGGAGACAGAGATGTTTAGAAACTAAAAATATAAATTACCTTAACGGAGATGTCGTCGGAAAACTCGCCGGAAAAAGGTCAGCGATGGCCTGGAGCTCTAGCAAGAACAAACGAAAACACCAGAACGAAGAGTAGAAAAGTAAAAAATGAAGAGGGGGTGGGGGTTTTATAGAAGAGCCAACACGCAAATCGAGGTTAACGGGCCTTTACTGCAGGCCCACTCCCACAAAACGACAAAAGGCGACTTCAAACGTCGCCTTGTTCGCCGCGCTTAGCCAAAAGGCTCATTAATGGCAGTCACGTCAGCAGAAGCCCAGGGGACACAGATTAATGAACGTCGCATCCGTCAGAGACCCAGGGGCCGTTACATCTGTCAGAAACCCAGAGGCCGTCACATCCGTTAGAACCGTCGAATCCCAAGCCTCGGCACCAGCTGCCGAGCGTTCTTGACACCGACCGTTTTGCACGCGTGAGTTCGGCAGTCAAGATCTCCAAAAAATTTCCAAGTCTGAAGCCTCGGCACCAGCTGCCGAGCGTTCTTGACACCGACCGTTTTGCACGCGTGAGTTCGGCAAGTCAAGACTTCCAAAAATTTCCAAGTCTGAAGCCTCGGCACCAGCTGCTGAGCGTTCTTGACACCGACCGTTTTGCACGCGTGAGTTCGGCAAGTCAAGACTTCCAAAAATTTCCAAGTCTGAAGCCTCGGCACCAGCTGTCGAGCGTTCTTGACACCGACCGTTTTGCACGCGTGAGTTCGGCAAGTCAAGACTTCCAAAAATTTCCAAGTCTGAAGCCTCGGCACCAGCCGCCGAGCATTCTTGACACCGACCGTTTCGCACGCGTGAGTTCGGCAAGTCAAGACTTCCAAAAATTTCCTAGTCTGAAGCCTCGGCACCAGCTGTCGAGCGTTCTTGACACCGATCGTTTTGCACGCGTGAGTTCGGCAAGTCAAGACTTCCAAAAATTTCCAAGTCTGAAGCCTCGGCACCAGCTGCCGAGCGTTCTTGACACCGACCGTTTTGCACGCGTGAGTTCGGCAAGTCAAGACTTCCAAAAATTTCCAAGTCTGAAGCCTCGGCACCAGCTGCCGAGCGTTCTTGACACCGACCGTTTTGCACGCGTGAGTTCGGCAAGTCAAGACTTCCAAAAATTTCCAAGTCTGAAGCCTCGGCACCAGCTGCCGAGCGTTCTTGACACCGACCGTTTTGCACGCGTGAGTTCGGCAAGTCAAGACTTCCAAAAATTTCCAAGTCTGAAGCCTCGGCACCAGCTGTCGAGCGTTCTTGACACCGACCGTTTTGCACGCGTGAGTTCGGCAAGTCAAGACTTCCAAAAATTTCCAAGTCTGAAGCCTCGGCACCAGCTGCCGAGCATTCTTGACACCGACCGTTTTGCACGCGTGAGTTCGGCAAGTCAAGACTTCCAAAAATTTCCAAGTCTGAAGCCTCGGCACCAGCTGCCGAGCGTTCTTGACACCGACCGTTTTGCACGCGTGAGTTCGGCAAGTCAAGACTTCCAAAAATTTCCAAGTCTGAAGCCTCGGCACCAGCTGCCGAGCGTTCTTGACACCGACCGTTTTGCACGCGTGAGTTCGGCAAGTCAAGACTTCCAAAAATTTCCAAGTCTGAAGCCTCGGCACCAGCTGCCGAGCGTTCTTGACACCGACCGTTTTGCACGCGTGAGTTCGGCAAGTCAAGACTTCCAAAAATTTCCAAGTCTGAAGCCTCGGCACCAGCTGTCGAGCGTTCTTGACACCGACCGTTTTGCACGCGTGAGTTCGGCAAGTCAAGACTTCCAAAAATTTCCAAGTCTGAAGCCTCGGCACCAGCTGCCGAGCATTCTTGACACCGACCGTTTTGCACGCGTGAGTTCGGCAAGTCAAGACTTCCAAAAATTTCCAAGTCTGAAGCCTCGGCACCAGCTGCCGAGCGTTCTTGACACCGACCGTTTTGCACGCGTGAGTTCGGCAAGTCAAGACTTCCAAAAATTTCCAAGTCTGAAGCCTCGGCACCAGCTGCCGAGCGTTCTTGACACCGACCGTTTTGCACGCGTGAGTTCGGCAAGTCAAGACTTCCAAAAATTTCCAAGTCTGAAGCCTCGGCACCAGCTGCCGAGCGTTCTTGACACCGACCGTTTTGCACGCGTGAGTTCGGCAAGTCAAGACTTCCAAAAATTTCCAAGTCTGAAGCCTCGGCACCAGCCGCCGAGCATTCTTGACACCGACCGTTTCGCACGCGTGAGTTCGGCAAGTCAAGACTTCCAAAAATTTCCTAGTCTGAAGCCTCGGCACCAGCTGTCGAGCGTTCTTGACACCGACCGTTTTGCACGCGTGAGTTCGGCAAGTCAAGACTTCCAAAAATTTCCAAGTCTGAAGCCTCGGCACCAGCTGCTGAGCGTTCTTGACACCGACCGTTTTGCACGCGTGAGTTCGGCAAGTCAAGACTTCCAAAAATTTCCAAGTCTGAAGCCTCGGCACCAGCTGTCGAGCGTTCTTGACACCGACCGTTTTGCACGCGTCAGTTCGGCAAGTCAAGACTTCCAAAAATTTCCAAGTCTGAAGCCTCGGCACCAGCCGCCGAGCATTCTTGACACCGACCATTTCGCACGCGTGAGTTCGGCAAGTCAAGACTTCCAAAAATTTCCTAGTCTGAAGCCTCGGCACCAGCTGTCGAGCGTTCTTGACACCGATCGTTTTGCACGCGTGAGTTCGGCAAGTCAAGACTTCCAAAAATTTCCAAGTCTGAAGCCTCGGCACCGGCTGCCGAGCGTTCTTGACACCGACCGTTTTGCACGCGTGAGTTCGGCAAGTCAAGACTTCCAAAAATTTCCAAGTCTGAAGCCTCGGCACCAGCTGCCGAGCGTTCTTGACACCGACCGTTTTGCACGCGTGAGTTCGGCAAGTCAAGACTTCCAAAAATTTCCAAGTCTGAAGCCTCGGCACCAGCCGCCGAGCATTCTTGACACCGACCGTTTCGCACGCGTGAGTTCGGCAAGTCAAGACTTCCAAAAATTTCCTAGTCTGAAGCCTCGGCACCAGCTGTCGAGCGTTCTTGACACCGATCGTTTTGCACGCGTGGGTTCGGCAAGTCAAGACTTCCAAAAATTTCCAAGTCTGAAGCCTCGGCACCAGCTGCCGAGCGTTCTTGACACCGACCGTTTTGCACGCGTGAGTTCGGCAAGTCAAGACTTCCAAAAATTTCCAAGTCTGAAGCCTCGGCACCAGCTGCCGAGCGTTCTTGACACCGACCGTTTTGCACGCGTGAGTTCGGCAAGTCAAGACTTCCAAAAATTTCCAAGTCTGAAGCCTCGGCACCAGCTGCCGAGCGTTCTTGACACCGACCGTTTTGCACGCGTGAGTTCGGCAAGTCAAGACTTCCAAAAATTTCCAAGTCTGAAGCCTCGGCACCAGCTGTCGAGCGTTCTTGACACCGACCGTTTTGCACGCGTGAGTTCGGCAAGTCAAGACTTCCAAAAATTTCCAAGTCTGAAGCCTCGGCACCAGCTGCCGAGCATTCTTGACACCGACCGTTTTGCACGCGTGAGTTCGGCAAGTCAAGACTTCCAAAAATTTCCAAGTCTGAAGCCTCGGCACCAGCTGCCGAGCGTTCTTGACACCGACCGTTTTGCACGCGTGAGTTCGGCAAGTCAAGACTTCCAAAAATTTCCAAGTCTGAAGCCTCGGCACCAGCCGCCGAGCATTCTTGACACCGACCGTTTCGCACGCGTGAGTTCGGCAAGTCAAGACTTCCAAAAATTTCCTAGTCTGAAGCCTCGGCACCAGCTGTCGAGCGTTCTTGACACCGACCGTTTTGCACGCGTGAGTTCGGCAAGTCAAGACTTCCAAAAATTTCCAAGTCTGAAGCCTCGGCACCAGCTGTCGAGCGTTCTTGACACCGACCGTTTTGCACGCGTGAGTTCGGCAAGTCAAGACTTCCAAAAATTTCCAAGTCTGAAGCCTCGGCACCAGCTGCCGAGAGTTCTTGACACCGACCGTTTTGCACGCGTGAGTTTGGCAAGTCAAGACTTCCAAAAATTTCCAAGTCTGAAGCCTCGGCACCAGCTGCCGAGCGTTCTTGACACCGACCGTTTCGCACGTGTGAGTTCGGCAAGTCAAGACTTCCAAAATTTTCATGTCTGAAGCCTCGGCACCCGCTCCGAGCGTTCTCGCCACCGACCGTATTACGGGCGAGAGTTCGGCACCTTCGTCGAGCGCTCTTGACACCGACCGTATTATGGGCTTAAGGTCGACGTCGACTTCCAGACGCCCTTAGTCCCGACCCCCTGTACGTGGAAATCTGGCCTTCGGACTTCGACGAGCCCCCTCTCTAAGAATCGCGACCACGCCGAGGTTCCTCTCCCCCTCGGAAAGTATCGCCGAACCGATCTCTGGCCTCGGCATCCTGATCAACAAGCTCTGGGAGGGGTCGGAACTCTGACGCCGGTAAGCGCGATTCACAACAAAGGGAAACGACCAAACTATTCACCAAGGGATTGCAAAGCTGAGAAGACGTTCACACAAGAACGCCACCTGATCATAAGGGATCACCACACTACCTTCCTCGAGATTCGCAAACTCTCCATTTGAACCCCGATACGACTCCGCTAGCCATTAAAAACGGTTAAACTACTCCTTAAAGTCTGATCACACTCAGTCTTTAGGAGTGGGGGGCTCGTGATATGGCTAAAAATGGGGTTTAATCGGAGCCGTCCAAATCAGGCACGAATCTTGAAGCCCGAGGGTAAAACGGTAATTTCTCTACAAAAGGGTCCAAAATGGGTATTGGATCTTCTCCCCGGGAACCCAATAACCCACGAATGGATCCACTAACAAGAGGGAGCGGGTTTTAACCCGCTGCACACCTAACCCAACAAGATAAAATCAGGATCCCTGATCAATCTTGATCAACGGTCCTGATGAACGTCGATCTTTTCACTGGGATTTGGGGATTAAATTCCTTATCTGATTACAGGAATATACCTTATCAGATTACATTCCTAATCTGTTTACAAGGAGATTATTCTATATCAGACCACGGGGATTACATTCCTAAACTGTTCTCTAAGACGCCTATAAATACCCCCCATCCATCTCCATTAAGAGGTAATCAATCTTTTGCTAGTCAGACGCTCTCTCATAATCATTTCTGGTTACTGACTTGAGCGTCGGAGGGTGCGTCGCCGGGAACAACCCCGGTGTCTCGCACTTTTTGCAGGTGCACGACGGGAGTGACGATCGACGCCCGACGGAACAGGTACACAGGTTTCCTATTCAGTTTCCCTAAGAATCCACAAATTCATCTGTTTACCCCCACACCAAATTTAGCGGCAACAATAATAATATTAATAATATATATAATAATATATATAATATATATAATAATATATAATAATAATAATATATATAATAATAATAATAATAATAATAATAATAATAATAATAATAATAATAATAATAATAATAATAATAATAATATATATAATAATAATAATAATAATAATAATAATATATATAATAATAATAATAATAATAATAATAATAATAATAATAATAATAATAATATATAATAATAATATATCTATATAATAAAACACAAAGAAAGCTATCAAGTGGTTCTCCTTCAATCCTCCCAAAATCAAAGGCCTAGATCTAATCTCACAAAATATATTTTTCCTCCCAAAAGTTTCCCCCCAAAACTCAAATTCAAATCCCCCAACCCAAAACAACTCCTTTATTTATTTAATTATTTCTCTGTCTCTTTCTCTCTCTCTCTCCTATTCAAAAAATTAAGAAAATAAAAATTTAAAAAAATTTTAAAATTTTAAAATTTTTTTAAAAATTAAAATTTTTTTAAAAAATTTAAAAAACAACAAAATTTAAAAATAATTCAAAAAGTCAAAAAAGTCAAAAAAGTCAAAAAAAATTATCAAAAATCACAAAAACAATTTCTAAAAATTTTTTAAAATTTAAAAAAATAAAAATAATGAATTTTTTTTGAAAATAAAAAATTTTTAGAAAAAATAATTTTAAAATTTTAAAATTTTAAAAATGTAAAATTTAAATTTCAAATATTTGATAATTTTGAAATTTTGAAAATTTAAAATTTTAAAAATTTGAAAATCTCAAAGCAAATCCAATGTTGAACCCCAATCAAGAGGTCGTCACCGATATCTAATCCGCTGCTGATTCCGTATCGGTGACTCCCCTCTACTAAATCGTGTGCGGATATCAAGCGACTCCGTATCGGCGACTCCCCTCCACCGAATCGAGAGCCTCTATATGCGATACAACGACTCTAATTTTATCTCATTAACCGAATTCTCATTCTAATTTTTAATTTTGTGTGTGCAGGGGATTACTAAGTTTTTTGCTAAATCGAATTTCGTGTGTACATGGGATCTAAGTTCAGAGAGGTATGATTGTTTTATTTTTTGGTTTAAAAAAATTTTAATTTTGTGATTTATTTGATGATTTTTTTATTGGTTTTGATTTAAGGTGTACGCAAATGAGAGATGGATTATTTGGTGGCCTTGATTTGGGCTTCCAAACCATAGCAGGACAGATAAGCTGATCAGCAACCTAAAATAACTTGGCAAATATGTAACATTAATTTTTTTACTATAAGAGGAAATACTATCGTGAATTTCACTGGTTATTAGAAACCATGGATAACATAACATATAAGAACTTTTAGTGTATGTTTGGATATATAGGATTGGGATCACTGGAGTTTACTAGTGAAGGGTGTAAACTCTCCGCTCAAGAAAGACAGCTAAAGTAAATTTGTTATTTATCCATTTAGTTTTTTTTTTATGAAATACAAAGGGGAGACAAAGTGGAGATAAAAGAAATGATTAGCTTGGATTAGAGTTTTGAGAACTTCATGTATTTCATTTAGGTTGAAATAATAATAATAAGAGGTATTTCAATTGCAAACTGAGTCTCAGACAAACAAATATTTAGATTATTGGTAATGTAGATACCTTCACACCTACACTTGCGTTACCATGGTATTTAGACATGCTCATAGTGGTTATGGGATTAGAGTAAGCTCTATAAAACCTATATGATAATGTCCTTTCATGACTATTACAAGCATGTAAAAGTGGTGCTGAAGTTAAAATAAAAAAAAAACTCTATGCAGTGTTTCTAATAAACTATGTGCATTTCAGGCAAGTTCAAACTATTGATCAAAAAGGCGATGGTTGAACTTATGGTAGATATAATGTTTCCTCATATAATATGTTTGCTACTTTAATTAATTTGCTGGACCTCCAAAACTATTTTATATAATCAAACCAGGTGCACCGTTCCGAAGACGTGCCGTAGGCACGTGTCAACGGGCAAACCTAGTATAATAATAATAATAATAATAAATAATAATAATAATAATAATATATATAATAATATATATTAATAATAATAATATATATAATAATGATAATAATAATAATAAAAATAATAATAATATTAATAATATATATAATATATATAATAATAATAATTATAATAATAATAATAATAATAATAATAATAATAATAATAATAATATATAATAATATAATAATAATAATAATAATAATAATAATAATAATAATAATAATAATATATAATAATAATATATATAATAATAATAATAATAATAATAATAATAATAATAATATATATAATAATAATAATAATAATAAAGAGAGTAAAGGAGGTGTTTTGGAAAGGAGGTGTTTTGGAAAATAGGGGGTATGAGTATTCTGAATATCAATTGGGAATAACACTTAAAACAAACGCCAACTCAGAATAGAGTATTCTGAAAATGAAATTCTGAATATCAAAACAAACGGACCCTAACTTTTTTGCATTTTTTTTTTTGTTTTTTCTTTTCCTTTCCCAGTGAGGACAATGTGATATTCAAGTTTGGGAGAAGGGGTACAAATTTATTTTATATTTTATATATATTTGAAAGAAAAACAAAAAAAAGGGATTTCAATTAGGCTTACTATTACACTTTTGAGTTCTTTATTGTGCTAAAGCATTTAAATATTTTTTTTTAGGATAGACAATTGCTTAGAAAGTATGATTAAGCACACTTATTTACTTAAGGATTATTGAATTTCAAATTTTCTTACACAATTGTGTGAGTCATGTGATTATACATAAAAGAAAAATGTGACGCTTTTTCTTGTGCTTATCCCCTTTTGATCTAGTCCTAAACAGAGTTTAAGTAAATAGAGTAATAACGAAAAATAATTATATAAATAAATTCTATCTACTCCAATGTTTTGAGTTTCTTAGAAACTAGGGGTATTCATCACCAATGTTTACTTTCACGTCAAACAGCAACTTGAAATATGAGTATGCAAAATACTCTAAGTTTGTGACTTGTTGAGTAACCGGGTGAATTCATCACAAATGTTTGCATTCGCGTCAAAAGGCAAGTGACAACTTAGAGAAGAGACAAAAAAAACTCTAGTTTGCTACTCGGTTTGTAGTAGTGAGAAGAAAAATCACATATGAAGTTGTTACATACTATAATTACATTAATTGCATTACAAATATGATTGGGTTCAGAATTATGAATGAATAATTGCACTGGAAAAAGTGAGTATGCTTAGTTTTACTTTATTTGGTATTATTTATATTTTTGATTGAAATTTTGATGTTTACATGATAAGATCTCTTAGTGTGATGAGTTGAGCATATTACTGATTATTATTCCTTTATTCATAGTTTTACTTTTGATCGAGAACAAGCAAAATCTTCAGTTTGGGGGTATTTAATATGTCTAATTTTTATATAAATATTTGTACTCATTTACCTATAAAAATCACTTGTATTCGTCTATCTTGTTTATAATTTACATTATTCCCATAGATTTCAATTAATTAATTATTTTTGAAGGAGTAAGATTTTTTGTTGCAAAAGGTGAAGATTTTTGGTAAAAATCAACAAACAATACGAGCAGAATGATTTATTAATTTTTATTGATTTGTTGAATTTTAAATTTTACAATTTGGTCATGTAAAAAGCAAAATAGAAATTTTTAATTTTCATTAGAGGTGAAAAAGAAATAAAAAATTTTAAGAGGGTTTAATTGAACTAATGTGATTATTAGTTAGTTTAATTATTTAAACTAATTAAATTTTTTTTATTTTTAAATCCTAAATTCTGATTTTTTTTTTGTGTGTGCAGCACATACTTCAGAAAGAAATAAAGAGCAAATGAGAAAGGTTAATTAGTTAGTTAATTAATTAAAAGATTAATCTTAATCTTATGTTTTAACTAATTAATTAATCAATTAATTTAATCTTAATTTAATTAACTTAACCTACCTGCCTACCCTATATATAATCATAAGTGGGCAATTCAAAAGGCAGCTGGGTGTAGGGGCACAAAAAACGAAAAAATGAACAGGCGTAGGTGTCGGCTGGAATAGGAGAAAAGAAAAGAAAAATTAAAAAATTAAAAAAACACAAAGAGAAGCAGATAGAGAAAGACAGAGGGAGAGAAAGCGACGTTGGAGACAGGACATGCTCTGTTGTGTTCGCTCACGTGGCGTGGGCTCTGCTGCGGGCGCGAACTTCGAGACGAAGATTGAGACAGAGAAGGAGGAGAAAGATAGGGGCTTAACTCTTTGCCACAAAAATCGAGGCTTCGGTTTGCAATTTCTTTTACAAAAACAGTTCTTTTTGTATCTCTTCTCTTTCTCAAATTTTTTATTATGAAATCAAAAACCCTAGAATTAGTTTTGTAATTTATAAACAACAAAATTTCAGATTCCGCTTATTTTTAATTAATTTAGATAGTTATTTAGATTAATTTAATTCAGTTGTTTTCTTTATTGAATTTCGATTTTCCAAGTAGTAGTTAATCTAGTAATTTCGGTACTTAATAAAATAATTAGTCCTTGTGGGTTCGACACTCTTTTCACTTAACTATAGTACTTGTTGCGATTTTGTACACTTGCAAAAATTCACATCAATAAGTCCATAGCGTTTCCAAGAAATGCTATTAAAGGAATAGTGTTT
>CM030367.1:979285-1074589 GCA_017893485.1 Hemerocallis citrina | reverse complement strand
CGTTCTTTCTCTTACTTTTTCATTGCTTTTTTCCCTTTCTAATGTTCTACTATTTTGTTATCACATTTATTTCATATTCTTTTATTTCATCATTTTTACTTCCACTATCTTCTTCTAGTACCATTATTTCTTCATCTTCGCTTATGATCATTATTCTTCATATTCTATGGATTCATAGTTTATGTTATACATTTCTTCAATTTCTTCTACGTATTTAATTTTTTTTTGATTCTTTTCGGACAGTTTGGTGATATGTGTCATACTTCTCATCATATAACAATTACATTTCTTTGGGTTTTTTTTGGATATTTTTTATTTCAATTTATTTTTTGAAGTTTTTTTATAGGTTTTTTGTATCTCTTAAAAGTTTTTTATACTTTAATTTATTTTTGTATTTTTTAACATTTTTTTAATATATAATTATAGCTATTGTTACATCCCTAATGATTTGGTTTTGCTTTTTCACAACAAAATTCTTTGTTTATATGATCTATAGTATTTTATAATTAACCTAACTTCTTGGCACACTTTATCCCTATAATCTTTTACAAATTGTGTTTCATATCCTAAGGTATATGTTTCTAGTTTTAATTTTCATTTATGTATGCACTATATATTTACACTCTATGGATCTGGTAGTTTTAGGAAAAATGAGTCTAAAGTTGGACTATTTTCTTCTTTTTTAAATAACTGTCTTGAAAATATTCTCTAAATTCGCAAGCATAGTTGTCAAATTAACACGTCACATATTTCTAAATTTCATAATCTCCATCTTGCTTGGTTCCTTTTATATATATTATTTTTTTAATTTTTTCGTAGACTAAATTCTGTTCTTAATGCTATCTCGCAATTTGTAATTATTTCTTTTAGTCCTAACATTTTTGTGCTGAATTTTCTCCCGTTTTCTTATCATCAATTGGTCTTGATTTTCTGATATTACTTTTTTCTTCTTCTGTTAGTCCATTCCACCATTTCTACCATTCCTATAAAAGTTGCTTATATAAACTTCTTAAATATATTTCTGAGAGGTTTTGCCTAAATCTTATATAAGGATGCTTTAAAAATTCTTCTATTGTTTTATCTACATTTTTACATAGTCTAGATCTAGTTATTCTCCATTTCATGCTATCCTTTTTTCATAGTGTTCTGTGGGTTCATATTTTGAGATTTTTTTTCCCTTTTCCTAACTACTTACTTCTTTCTTTACTTTTTCATTTCCAAGGTTGGTGATAAGATCTTTTATTAGGTGGTAAGTATTCGTACATGTTAGTTGGATTTTTTGTAGATTTTGTTATAATCTTGTCATTTTCTTGATCCATTTTTTCTTCATTTGTTATATCTAGATTCTTTAAGGCTTCTTCTACTTCCTCTAAAATGATATTTGCCATTGAATCATCTATTTCTAGAAATGTATTATTATGTTTTGTTATAGCTTACAACTCATTCATACCATATTCTGTTATGCCTAATTCTTTCTCAATGTCAGCTATTGTATATCTACTTAGTTCTTTTATGTCGTTATTGATAATTCTTAAGTCTTATCTTATATCTCTTACAATTTCTGGGCCATTATAATTTTCTTGTAATTCTTGAATATTTATCTTATAAAATTTTAATTCTATTTTTGAATTTAATTTATGTATTGATGTTTCTACTTTTGGAATATTATCCATACCAACTTAATTCTTATAGTTTTAATATTTTGCGTGATAGTTAAGTGATGGTACTACTAATCTGGCTTTTTCGTTTCTATAATCTACTATCTTGTATGTTAGTACTTTTGTACTTTTTATGTAGTTTTTTAGTTACTCTACTTGTTATTAATAAATATTCTGATGTTTCCTAATCAGTTATTATGCTTTCTTTTTAACAATCTTTTATCAACGTGTCTATTTTAAATCTTGAAAGGTTTTTAATCTTAGTATCTTTATTTTCTGTCAGGTATCCAGTTTTTATGAAGTTTGAGGAATACTATAGTCTATATTTTTCTAAAGTAGGGTTATATAGGAAATTTATTTTGTAAAGTTTTTATAATAAATTGGGTCAATTGGATAAATATTTTTGTGAAAATGGGATCAGTAGGGGTAAATATTTTGGGAAGTGGGTCAGTTGGATAAATATTTATAGAAAGTGGAACAGGAGGTTACTAACACTCATTTTATTAACTTTTTGACTCAAGTCCTTACTAAAATTAGAAGTACTATGATATGGCTAAAAATAGGATTAATTGGGATCGTTCAAAATCGGGAGCGAATCTTAAAGTTCTCAGAGGTAAAACAGTAATTTCACCTTACAAATGGGTCCGAATTGGGACTTGGGTCTTTTTCTGAAGCCCAATAAACCAAAAAAGAATCTGCCCTATTGGGGTATGGGTAGCAACCAGGTACAAACGAATTCAGATATTTTAGGAGTAATTCAAATTCGTGATTATCTCTACAGGGCCAGATATTAACCGCTTCTCTTATCATGAAATCGAGTGTAACTCTACATCATATCCAGAAACACCAGGACATAGGGATAATCATTATCCTCTAAACTGTGTCTAATGGTGACTATAATATCCACTCCCCCCCCAACGTATAAAAGGTAATCAATATTTTTTCAACATAAACACTCTTTCATAATCTTTCCTGATTACTAACTAGAGCGTCGGAGGTTCGTTGCCAGGATCCATCCCGATGTATCGAATTTTTTTGCAGTTAGTCAACGGCAGCAGCAAGAAATTAGTCAAATGTCGGTGAAAGTCAACAGGTTTGCCTTATTCGTTCCCTAAAAGAATCTACAAATTCATCTGGTTTGCTCCCATACCGAAATCAGTAGCAATAGAATGGCGCCGTCTGTAGGAAAACGAAATGCAATCCAGCCTTTACTGCATCGGTGAAGTTGTTTCTCCAAGCTATGCCTCCGAAGAAGGGGAAGGCACTGGTCTCCAGCCACAGAGCCACGCCCGCTCTTCTCCTCCTCCACTTCATGATGTTCTCCTTCAACCCGACCAGCAAGTCCAGCAACCGCAGCCTGGACAACCTCATCCTCAACAACCTCTCCCCCAGTAGGCCCCTCAAAGGCCTCAAAGGGCTGCTTCCGGGGGCTCCCGTCGAAGTCCGATAAAGGTAACCTCCTCTCCCACGACCATGTTTTCAGTACATAAACCCTCCTCCGACTCCATGGCTTCTCAGGAGTCCACCTAACGCCAAAGGATCTCCGACACGTTATTGCTAATAAGAAACATGGGATAGATCTTCGGACCCATTTGAACGAGAGGCAGACCCATGACGGAATCCCTCGCCATGAACATCAAGGGATCCTGCGATTCGGTCCCCTAGAGCCCGATCCCCCCGTATGCCAGACCACAGAAGATCGAACTCTCCTAGGAGGCGGAGGGAATCACCCCCGCGCCGTCAGAGGAGGAGCCGCACCCGGACCGGTCGATCCGCTCCAAGGACCACCGAGATCGGGAGGCACCAGTCACAAGGGCGGAGTTCCAAGATTTTCAAGAAGCTATTCTGCGGGCCCTCAATGTTGCTCCTAGCCACGACCAATGGGCGCCTAGTCCTCAACTTGCCCCAAACCATCACCATCGCACTCCCATTCCTCTTCCGCGGGAAGGATGAGTCACTGGGATCAGCAAGATATGACTGGGGGGAGGACTCGGTCTACCGCCATCTCCAAGAGATGGAGAGGCGCCTTGGCAGACTTGACAGTGAAGAGCGGAACAACGTGCGAGAAATTCTTTCTGCCCCAAGCAAGTCTCCTTTCTCTCGAACTATCATGGGAGCCCCGGTCCCTGGAAAACTTCAAAACCCCCTCACTTTAAGTCATATAACGGGGAGTCAGACCCCGCTGACCACATCGAGAGTTTTAAAACTCTCATGATGATCCACCAGGCTTCGGATGCTCTTCTCTGCAAAACCTTCCCGGCCACATTGTAGGGGCCGGCGAGAGAGTTGTATTCCCTGACGCGCCCCCCGCCTCCATCTTCTCCTTCGATCAGTTCGAAGGGCTCTTCCTTACCCATTTGTGAGTAGTCGTCATAACCGAAAAGACACGCACTTCCTTGCTCACACTCAATCAAAGGAAGGGCAAGGCGATTAAGAGACTATGTCAGGCGTTTCATCTGCCGAGGCCCAGTCAATCGCCTTCCTAGACCAATCGGTAGCCTCTGCGCTTTCCGGCATAACATCAACCACGCCTGACTTGAAGGCATCTCTCGTTAAGAAAGCCGCCTCTTGACTTCTCAGAACTCCTGCGGAGAGAGCAAGAAATATATTAGGGCAGAGGAAGGCCCTCCTCCTACCTGATCAGAAAGAGCCCCTATCCGGGAACAAACGGAAGGGCACCGAAGATGAAGGGGCTAAGAAGCTCCAGAAAGACAATGGCAGTCTGTGTCGGCCCTCCTCCTATTTCAGAAGTTTACTTCACTTAATGCTAGTGTCTCAGCCATCCTGATGGATGGTTGGGAAAGAAGTTCTGCTCCCACCACCTCCGAAGATGAATACACCAAGCTAGAAGAGAAACAGAGACAAATGGTGTCACTTCATAGGATCACGGCCACGACACAGATGATTTTCGGGCCTCAAAGACAAGATTGAAGCCCTCATTCAGAGGAGGGGCAACTTTCTAGGTACGTAAGGAAGGACATGGGTGGATCCTCCTCCGCCTCCCAGAGGGGCTTAATAAGCGAATTGAGCAACACATCGAGACCTCGGATTCCGATGAAGAAAGTTGTCCTACATCTCATTCACGGAGACCCAATGGGGAGATTCGAACTCCTCTCTTGAAAAGCTTTCGTCCGGGAGGTGAACTTCGTGCAAAGCCATCCTACCACCCAAGGGCCTTGGGGGTCCCTGTTACATTTTCTGATAAGGATTTAGGAAGGTGTCCAAATGCCTCATTGTGATGCTCTAGTAATAAACCTCCATATGACCAATTTTCGATGTACGCTGAGTCCTGGTCGACAATGGCAGTTCGATCAACATCCTTTTTCTAGAAGCCTTTCAGGGTCTCAAGTTGTCTAGAAACCGACTCAAGTTCGCCGGCTACACTCCTTCCAACGGGTTCTCCGGGGTGCCAGTGATGATCGAAGGAGTGATTACTCTCAATGTAACCGCTGGCAAAACCCCGATCACCCAAACCAAACTGATGGATTTTATGGTAGTAGACGTGAAGGGCCGGCTTACAATGTCATTCTGGGCTGTCCCGGCCTAGCTGCTCTCCAGGCTGTACCCTCAGCCTACCTCATGAGATGAAGTTCCCCCACCACAGCAGGGGTGGGGAAAGTGAGAGGGAGCCAGGAGACAGCTCGCAAATGTTACAATGACTTCAGAGTAGGAGGGCCGGTCCTCTCCTTTGAAGCCCTCGAGCTCTACAGGGGAGTAGTCAAGCCATCTCAGAGCGATCGACGAGTTGGAAGAAATAGCCTTCTCAGAAGGAGATCCGACCAGGACATTCCAAGTTAGTAAGGTCCTTTCCCCTCCCGTCAAAACTGACATTATCCATTGTATAGGGGAAATCGCGATCTATTCGCTTGGACCGTGACGAACATGCCCGGAAATCTCTGAAGAACTTCTCATGCATCACCTTAGCTTTGCTCCTGGGGCCAAACCTGTCCAGAAGCGACGCAAGTTCGCTCCCGGAATGCCAGCAGGCAATCAAAGAAGAAGTGGAGAGAAACATCTTGATTTCCCGGTTCATACAGAAGGTCAACTATCCTGAATGGCGGTCCAACGTTGTGATGGTCAAAAAGGCCAACGGGAGCTGGAGAATTTGCATATTGATTTATGGATCTGAAAAAGCTTGCTCGAAGGATCCATTCCTGCTCCCGAGCATTGATGCCCTGATTGATGCAACCTCCGGACACGAACTCCTAAGTTTCATGGATGCCTTTTTCGGGTACAACCAGATCAGGATGGTTCCTTCCCGATATTCCAAAGAATTCGTTGTAACCGACCAGGGTCTATACTGCTGCCAGGTCATGCCCTTCGGGCTAAAGAACGTCGGTACAAACTTATCAACGTCTTGTCAACAAGGTCTTCAGAGAACAAATAAGATGGAACATGGAGGTCTACGTAGACGACATGTTGGTAAAAAGCAACAGCAATCGAATCATGTTTCTGATCTTCAAGAGGCCTTTGATGTGTTGAGGAGAACAACATGAGACTAAACCAGAACAAGTGTGCCTTTGGCATCTCATCCGACAAATTCCTTGGGTTCATGGCTTAGCCAAAGAGGCATAGAAGCCAATCCGGAAAAGATTCAGGCCATACTGAACATGTCTCCCCCTTCTAGTGTCAAAGATGTACAGAGACTCACAGGATGCCTCACGGCCATAGGGCATTTTCTCTCCAAGTCAGGAGAAAAATGTCTCTCGTTGTTCAAGGCCCTTAGAGGGTCGAAAGGCTTTGAGTGGGGCAACAATAGCAGGAGTCCCTTCGATCAACTCAAAGCCTATCTAGTCAACCCCCCACTCTTGAGCAACCCAAAGCCTAGGGAAGTCCTCTGTATATATATCCCGCTACCTCAGAACAGACTCACAGCGCTGTCCTAGTAAGAGAAGATGATAAGATGCAAAAGCCAATCTACTACGTGAGTAAGGTCCTCAGGGATGCCGAAACTCGGTTATCCAAAGGTAGAAAAGATGGCCTATTGTGTTAGTCATGGCAGCTCGAAAGCTTCACCCCTACTTCCAGTCCCACTCGGTGGTCATTCTTACCGACCAGCCACTCAAGCAAGTTCTCTACAAGACCGAAACTTTGGGATGCCTTATGAAGTGGTCCTATAGAGCTGAGTCAACATGATATCAACTATCAGCTCCAAACCACTATCAAGGCACAAGCCCTGGTAGAATTTACAGTAGAAAGCACTATCCCCAACCCCAGCAAGGCAATAGAGGAACCCCCGATATGGATCGTCTATGTTGATGGGTCCTCATGCGCCGACGGGAGTGGGGCTGGGGGCTGGGGCTGGGAACGGGAGTGGGACTGACCCTGATGACTTCGTTCTTCAATACTCACTCCGCATTAATTTTCAGGCATCAAACAACGAGGCTCAGTATGAGGCTCTCATAGCCGGTCTGTGTTTGGCAAGCAAGGCCGGGGCCCGGTGCGTTTAAAATATTCAGCGACTCACAGCTGGTAGTGAACCAGGTATCGGGGGAGTATGAGGCGAGAGATGGTCGCATGGCCAAATATCTGGCCAAGGTGAAAGGGCTGCTGGCCTCTTTCAAAGATGCACAGCTCCAGAGAATCCTCCGAGAGGAGAATGGCAGGCAGATGCCCTCTCAAAGCTGGCCTCCTCTTCCTTCCAGGGACTAGAATAAACCGTCTTGATATAAGTCCTCTTGAAACCTAGCATCGAGGAAGACGGTCCCCAAACTAATGGAGACGCTACCCATAGCACTCGGAAGAATTGGATGAGGCCCTTGCTCGAGTTTCTCAAATATGGAGTCCCTCCCTAGAGACCCTAAAGAGGCTCGAAGAATTAGAACCAGAGTCGAGCGATATACGCTCATCGAAGAGGTCATGTACAAACGCTCTTACACTCAAGTGGATGGCAGACCCTACTTGAGATGCCTCTCCTTCGAGGAGAACCAATATGATCTAAAGGAAACCCATGAAGGGATGTGCGGCGCTCATTTGGGAGCAAGGTCCCTCACCCGCAAAATCTTAAATTATGGATTCTTCTGGCCCACACTCTTCAGCGACGCCGAACAGCACGTTCGCTAATGCGCTCCCTGCCAAAAGTTCTCAGCAAACCGTCACTTACCACAAGCCCAGCTCTCCTCCTTATCCAGTCCAACCCCTTTTTCAATGTGGGGAATGGACTTGCTCGGGCCGTTCCCTCCAGCGCCTTGTACGATTCATTCCCTTGCCATGACTTAAACTACTACAGTAACTACAGTAAGTATCCTAGATATTCTATGAGTTACGAGCTCATGTCCAGACAGCCTGGAGGGAACCCCCACGTCATGACATGACGCAAAGTGTAGACAGTGCGTGGACAATTTAGCCTCCGTCATGGGACATGACACCACCCACAGTCACCAAACACGCCACAAGCATCGCTTGTGGTACGGACTCCTAGAGACGTATCCACATCATGACACGATGCATCATGTAGACAGCCTGTGAATACTCTCACATCGTCGCTCCGAGGCCCTCATACTCGTGTTTTTCTCTTACTTTCATCACCTCTTCACTATGTATCTAATCCTTAGTTATTGAATCATGAATAAAATCAATACTCTAGGAGTCAGCATTTCCTCTATGTCGGTCTTAATCATCAATTCAACAATACGACCCAAACTTGGTCTTTTCTTTTCAATATCTCTTCTCAAAAGGATTAATTCAATGCCGGTATAAGGCTTAGCTACCCTCTAGCTTTTAACTCTATTTCATGTTCATAGCATTTGAGTATTCATATTCATAATATCTTTCGTAATTCATTACGACATTTGATTTCACTTTCATGTACAATTTCATGCATAAGAAAAATGAATTCATTTTCTAACTTGTCACATTCAAAATTCTTTTATTCTCACTTTATCAATACTAAAACCCAAATTCACACTTTCAACTTTTTCCATACCATGTCTCATTTTAAAAATTCTTTAAGCAATGCATTTATTTTTTTCTTTATCCAAAGACAATTTAAACTAACAACTTATATTAAGTTCTTTCTTGCAAAAATAATCTCAAATTCTCATTTATACTAGGCCAAAGGTTATAGAAAATTATCTCATTAAATCTAGTATTATTTGGACTTCAGGGCAGTCGACTATTAAAACATGGCCAGTCGGCTATTCTGTCAGGATCTAAAGCTCGAAAACAAATGATCAGGGCGGTCGACTGTTAAGATATAGTTGGTCAACTGTTCTGCGAAGATTTAATACTCGAAAACAAAATAATCAGGGGCAGTCAACTGTTAAGATATAGTCGGTCGACTGTTCTGCGAAAATTTAATATTCGAAAACAAAATAATCAGGATAGTCGACTGTTTATGATATAGCCGATCGACTGTTCTGTGAAGATTTAATACTCCAAAACAAAATAATCAGGGTAGTCGACTGTCGACTCTAATTCGGTCGACTGTCGATTGCACCAGGTTGCTATATTAGAGTAAATCATAGATAAATATTTTCGACATTGAAAACAAGAATCTTAATTTTCACATTATTTCTAATCAAAGTTTCCACGAAAGAATATTTTTAGAACACAAGTTTTCATCTTTCTACATTGGTGTTGCTTAAAACTAGACAATCAAAATTTCATGGTGCATTTAAATCAATCATTCGTCTCATAAGCACAAATTTCTCAATAAAGCAAATTTCAAAAGCATGATAGATTCTACCACATTACAATTTTATCAACTAACAATCAATTGGTCAAGCATTCTCTTATCTACAATTTTTTTCTTCTCTAAATATGCAAACATGAGGCTAAATTACTTAGTTTCTCTTTAGAAATTCTATCAATTCAAACCCTAGCATCATGTCTAAATTAGAAGCATGAGAATCACCCACCTATTTGAAGAAAAACAAATACGAAGCTCCTAGAATCTCCTTGAACACACGAACGGTCCTTCTCCTCCTAGATTGTGCCACCACGAAAGCCTTCTCCTCCTTGCACAAGTGGAAACCCGAGCTCTCTCTTCCCCGAGATGAATGGCCGGCCTCCAAAGAGTAGGAACACACACAACTAGAACTCTCTCAATCTTTTTACTCACTCTTGTGTTTCTTTCTTTCTTTTCTTTACAAATTTTTAATGTACTACATGAATTACAATTGGGGGGGGTGGTATTTATACATTTTCTAAAGGGGAATGGAGGGGCCAAGATTGAATTCGATAGTTGTAGATTAGGGGCTAGGATGAGTTAGGGAGTTAGAGTAACCACCCATGAACACAATCCACCTCTCCACTAAGCCACTCTCCCACTCTCTCTTTGATTCCATCCGGCCTACCCCAATGCACACCCAAGACATGTGCTAGTGCAATGCACGTGTCTCCAAAGTATCCCCTAGCTACTAGTTGTACATGATTAAATAATTTATTGTCTACTAAATGTGTCTACACTACAAGTTATAACAGTTAAAAGGTAATTTAATTAGTGGGCTTCAAAAAAATAGTGGGCTTTAGACCCATGGGTTATTAATAAAACACTTAATTAATTAGGATGTGCTTAAAATTAGGAAAATATGCCATAGGCTTCTTAAAATAGGTTTGTAGAACTTAAAAGGAAGAATTTAAAATAATCATTTGTTCATGTTATAAAAAGGATAATTTTATGGGAAAATGCACAAGAATTTATACGTGCATAACACGTAAAACCAATAACTTCTCAATTAATTATAAATAGAAGTCTAGGGTATTACAACACTCCCTCCTTAGAATAGTTCCGTCCCCAGAACTACACTTAAAGAGTGAGAAAACAGGAATACAATAAAGAGATAAGAAAAGAAAAGAAAAGAAAATACAAATCAAGCAAAGTGCTAAGGATGATCCGTCATCATCCTCTCCTCAGATTCCCAAGTAACCTCTTCAACCAACTGGTTTCTCCAGACTACTTTGACCATCGGCATCGTCCTGTTCCTCAAGACTTTCACCCGACGATCCAAAATCTAAACCGAGAGCTCAAAGTAACTCAGATCCAACTGCATACCCTCCAGCACTTCGGGCAAACGGTGACTCGGATCTGGAATGTACCCTCTCAGCATAGACACATGGAAAACATTGTGCACCTAAGACAACTCTTCCGGCAACTCCAACCGGTAAGCAGTTTTCCCAATCCGCTTCAATATCTTGTATGGGCCTATGAACCTTGGGGCTAACTTCCCACCTCTGCCGAAGCGAATCACACCCTTGGTAGGTGAAACCTTTAGAAAGATAAAGTCACCAACCTCAAACTCAAGGTCCCTCCTCCGGTTGTCTGCATAGCTCTTCTGCCTATTCTGAGCATCCACCAACCTCTTCCTGATCAGATCGATCTTTTCAGAGGTCTGCTGCACGATCTCAGGCTCAAACATCTGCCGCTCCCCGACTTCAAACCAACAAATAGGTGTTCTGCACTTTTTGCCATACAGAGCTTCGTACGGTGCCATCCCAATACTAGTCTGAAAACTGTTGTTGTAGGCAAACTCTACTAGAGCTAGATGCCTTTCCCAACTGCCTCCAAAATCTAGAACACAACACCGAAGCATATCCGCGAGAATACGGTTGACTCTCTCGATCTGCCCATCGGTCTGAGGATGAAAAGCTGTGCTAAAATCCGTCTTGGTACCCAGAGCTGTCTGAAGACTCATCCAGAAATGCGAAGTAAACCGTGCATCTCGATCAGACACAATGGTTAACGGAACACCATGAAGCCTGACGATCTCCCCAACATACAGCTCGGCAAACTTGTCCATAGACGAAGTGAGTTTCAACGGCAAGAAGTTAGCGAACTTGGTTAGTCGATCGACTATGACCCAAATTGCATCATTGCCCTTTGAACTCTTGGGCAAGCCCGTGATGAAATCCATACTTATCCCACATCCATTCCAGAATAGGTAACGGTTGCAATAGAGCTCCAGGTTTTTGATTCTCGGCTTGACCTGCTGACAGATCTCACACTTCGCCACAAACCCAGCCACATCCCGCTTC
Source organism: Hemerocallis citrina (assembly GCA_017893485.1). Taxonomy (NCBI): domain Eukaryota; kingdom Viridiplantae; phylum Streptophyta; class Magnoliopsida; order Asparagales; family Asphodelaceae; genus Hemerocallis; species Hemerocallis citrina. The sequence goes on along the minus strand of CM030367.1, from coordinate 1,062,956 downwards.
AAACATGACCACCAGAAATGTTTCTTAATGTCCTTATACATCTTGGTACTCCCAGGATGTACAGACAAAAGAGTAGCATTTGCCTCCTAAAGGATGCTATCCCGCAATTCTGCTTGATTCGAAACACATAGCCTCTCTCCAAACAACAACACTTCATCCCTAATCTGAAACTCTAACAACCTGCCAGCACTAACCTGCTCCTTCATCTTCTGGATCTCTGCATCTTCCTTCCGACTTGTGATAATCCTTTCATTCAGCGTTGGTTGGAGCCTCAACTGAGCTAAAGATGATCCCAAGCCTTGTTGAACAACTTTAATACCAGCCCGATCAAACTCCTCTGCAAGATGCCTCTGAGTTGTAATCAAACTAGCCAGGCTGCTCTTTCGGCTAAGTGCATCAGCAACAACATTAGCCTTTCCAGGATGGTACTTGATCTCTGGATGAATGTCCTCAAGTACTTTCAGCCATCTCTGTTGCCTCAAATTCAAGTCCTTCTACTGATAGATGTATTTCAAGCTCTTGTAGTCCGTGTACATGTTCAGCTTCTCACCATACACGTAATGTCTCCACTGCTTTAAGGCGAAGATAATCGCAGCCAACTCTAGATCATGAGTCGGATAATTCTTCTCATGCGGTCTTAGTTGCCTAGACCCATAAGTGATTACTTTCCCTTTTTGCATTAAGACACAACCAAGCCCACGATGTGAAGCATCGTTGTAGATATCATACTCAACACCTGCCCTAGGCAAAGCCACAATAGGAGTAGAAGTCAGTCAACTCCTGAAAGCTTGCCTCGCACTTCTCAGTCCACTTGAAGTTCACATTCTTCTTGGTCAGACCAGTGAACGGCATGACTATCTAAGCATAGCCCTAAATGAACCTCCTGTAGTATTCTGTTAACCCAAGGAAACTCCTGATTTCCTTCACTGTAGTAGGCCTTGCCCAATCTTTCACCGCCTCTATCTTCTGCAGATTAGTTGCCACTCCCTCCTTAGAAAGGATGTGACCTAGGAATGCCACCTCAGATTTCCAGAAATCGCACTTGGACAACTTGGCATACAACCCATGCTCCTGAAGCTTCTTCAAAACTGCTGTCAGATGCTCTGTGTGCTCCTCCTCCGACTTGGAGTACACAAGGATATCGTCGATAAAACACCATGACGAAAGAATCAATTAACGGCCTCAGAACTTTGTTCATCATATCCATGAAGATTGCAGGTGCATTCGTCATTCCAAATGGCATAACTAAGAATTCGTAATGCCCGTGTCGAGTTATGAACGCAGTCTTATGCATATCTTCAGTCTTCACTCGAACCTGATGGTATCCTGATTGAAGATCTATTTTGGAGAAAACAACTGCTCCTTGTAGATAATCGAACAGGTCGTCAATTCGGGGAATAGGATACTTGTTCTGAATAGTGACCTTATTCAGCTCTTGGTAATCGATGCACATTCTCATCGAACCATCCTTCTTCTTTACCAATAGCACCAGTGCTCCCCAAGGCAACGCACTCGGTTGAATAAAGCCTTTCTCCAACAGTTCCTCAATCTGCCGTTTGATCTCATCCTGCTCCATAGGCGACATCCTATACGGTGCCTTCGAAATGGGTTCACTCCCTAGCTTAATAGTGATGCTGAACTCCACATCACGATGCGGGGGTAACCCAGGAAAATCTTCCAAAAATACAGTCGGGTAATCCCGAACCACTGGAATTTGCTGCACCTCTACAGGAACCTCCTTCTTGCTGATGGCTGCAACCAAACCTGAATATCTCCTCTTCCCTTGGAAAGTGACTTCAGGACCACCCGGAGCTCTCACTGTTACTTCCTTGCTCTTACACTCGATGTTTGCACTGTAAACCGACATCCAATCAATGACAATGATAACATCGACTCCCAAGACACCCAGCTCGATCAGATCAATCCCAAAAATTCTGTCCCCAATCACGATCTCGCAGTCCGTATAGTACCGATCAGTGGTTAAAGTCTTCCCTGATGGAGTAGCTACTGCTAAGACCTTGCCTGGAAAGACATTCGGTTCAACTCCCAAAACTTTAGCAAACTTAGGTTATACAAAAGTGTGAGAGGACTCAGTATCGAACAAAACAACAGCCTTCTTTTCATTCAAATAAAATTCTCCTGTTACATAACACACACTCGTTATAACAGTTCAGTAAATAAAGTGGGAAAAGAGAACAACAGTAAACACTTCTAAACATCCTCCCTCGTACCAGTGATGACGTGATCCAATTCATCAGCATCAGCTTCAGTCAAGGCAAATACTCGCCCTTGCTGGTACGGCTTCTTCCCAACTTGCTGCGTTGGTCCACCACGAGTGACATTCTGCGGCTTGGGGCATTGAGATTTGTAATGTCCCGTCTCACCACAGTTGTAACAAGTCACCACAGGAGGTCTCACCCAAACATTCTCGGGTCTCCCCGTTATGTTGACAGCATTTGCCTCAGTAGGTTTGAACCCATTGAGCCGGCGGCTATCCTCTGAAATTGCCAGAAACAGCGGGCCTCTTCCCAACATGTAACGCCCCGCCCCAATACTCAGACAATTTTAATATTTTTTAGAAGACAAATTAGATACTATTTAGTACAACTGCCCACCACAGGCTGCCTCTCAAAAGGTGGTTAACCAATTAGGTGACTCTTGATCAGTGGCTAATTATATTTATACTCAAACTATTTTTTGTATATCTCCCATGTGGGACTATATTTCTCAAATCCTTCTCAAATTTCTCAAATCCCGTGTACGCAAACCAGTCGACTGAACAATCGACCAGTCGACTGTTCGCTCCAAATCTGGGGTATTACACAACATGCCAATTGCTCCTCCAGTTCTGAGCGGCATGAAACTGCTTCATGTCTTCCTCTGTGGCTGCAGTTCGTTTGACCAACTTGTCAAACCTCCTGATACTAAGGGGTATCATCCTGGACATCAAATTTGGCCTCAACCCATGCTCGAACTTTCGAGCTTTCTTTGCCTCGTCCATCACCAGTTCGGGGGCATACCTCGAGATTTGAGTGAACCTTGTCTCATACTCTTTAACTGACATATCGCCCTGCTGTAGTGCCAGAAATTCCATGACCTTCTTCTCCTGGATTTCTGATTGAAAATAATGACTGCGAAACTCCTCCAAGAATTCCTTCCAGCCAAGAACAATATCTCTCATCGTCTGCTTCATCGACGACCACCACTGTAATGCCCTAAATTTTCATTTAAATAAGAAATATTGATTTTCATGTGTTGTGCACGTGCAAAATTTCGTATGTATATTTATTTTTATAAAATTTCCTTTTGTAATATGAACAATTATTTCTTTCTTCCCTTTATCTATCTAAAAAGCCTATTTTATAAAGCCTAAACACTATTTTTTTTATTTTTGAGCCCACTCGAGTAATTAAATATTTTATTAATTAGCCCATAAGCCTAAGCCCACTATTTTGAAGCCCACAAACTTAATTAATCTTTAATTTGTCACAATTTGTCACGTAGGACACAATTTTTGAACAATTGATTAATCAAATTTGTACAAACTTTAAATAGGGGGGGGGGGGGGGTACTAGAAGGGCACGTGCATGCACGTAGTGTGCTTTGCACACCCTTGGAGGTCGGATTGCATAAGAGAAGAGTGGGAGAGTGGGTGTGCGTGCATGGGTGGTTATTTGCTTATGGGTGGTTGCTACAACTTCCCATCTTATCCTAGCCATCTATCTACAACCATCTAATGAAATCCTAGCCCTCAAATCTATTCTAGAACTAGTATAAATACCCCTACCTTCATGTATACAACACTAAGAAAAAATAATTGAAAGGAAGAAACTACTGAAGGGTTTCGAGCACATAAACGCAGCGGAATAAGCGTGAAAAATAAATAAAAATCGAAACCCTCCGCAGGATCCATGCGAAAACACAAGATTTAATTCGGAGATTAAGAATAAATACCTTAAGAAGCTTTAACAATTTAATAAGGGAGAATTAAAGAGGTCCAAGCTTCTTGAATCACCACGCATCCCGCTCTCGCAATCTACGCTCTACCGGTATCCACACGAACGCTTGATCTTTGAAGGAGCGATGTACTAGCATCCGAAAACCAACTTCTCTCTATCTCCATCTTCATCTCTCAAACGGCTAGGGTTTTTCTCTTGAACCTCTAACCCTAATTTTGAGAGTTTAAGATGTTTATATAGAGAGAAAAATCTGTTTTCTAAAGCCCAATCCCATTGAGCTTTTATTAAAATTAGAATTCTTAATTAAATAATTAATTAAGTCAAACTTAATTAATATTCTAATATAATTCTAATTCTAATAATTAGTAAATTTGAAATTCTATTTAATTAATTAATTAAGTCTCACTTAATTAATATTATAAATAAAATTGAATTACTATTTAATTTAAATTCATAATTTAAATTAAATCTCCTTCAAGCGTTCTTGTGTGTGACCCTGTAGGTTATTATTACGTTGGCAATAATTTTATTATTCAATAAAATTATAAACAATGAGCGGCATCTAGTAATACATCATTGCTACCCAAGTAATAATAATAAATCGGTGATTCGATTAAACCTTTCGTGACTAATGTTCCATGTAATATAATCCTTTTAACCTTGATATTATAGATTAAACTTGAGGCATGGTTTGTGTCATCCTCTTCACAATTTAATCTTTATTTTCTTGATCGATAAGTAGACTATTCAAACAAATCAATATTTGAGCATGGCCATGCATTTCATAGTCTCACTCAAACAAGAGGCCAATAATATCACTCCTATTAATAAGAGGGTTAAATCCCATCTAGATCATTCATATCTCTCACATGATTCATAATATACCCAACAACCATCTTTATCATTACCCGGTTAAAGATAACTTTTGATGAAATCAAAGTATATTAATTCTCATGTAGAACTATAATGATTTCAGGTCTAAGGATCATTACACCATTATCACTGTGAGATTTCTTATGACACTATTTATAATCTTCCATGTAGAATCTCACGGTGGGTCAGTCCAGTACACTGTACTCTTACATGTACCTATGCATTGACTTTAGCATCTCTATACTAATGACCAATGAGATATGGTCATCAGTCAATCAACATACTAGTCTCGATGTATTATTATTGTCCTTATAATAATAATACTCGACTAGGGACATTTAAGAATATGATACTCTTAACATATATAATCTCATGTTCAAATCTCATATTTGAATCTATATAATTTGTATCATATTCTAAGGACATTTATTATGCTAACATTTATAACGCAGTAAATAAAGACATAATAAACTTATATTTTAATAATCACTAAAACATAATGACATAATAGCGTTTCTAAAACTCTAATGTATTGTCTCTAGGGCACCTACACTAACAATCTCCCACTTGCACTAGAGCCAATCATCATGTATCCAATACCCATTGGACTAGTGTGACATTAAAGCTTTTACTGCGATAAAGGCTTTTGTCCGTGGGTCTGCAAAATTATCATTTATATGCACTTTACATATATTCATTGTAGAATCATGTACTATCTCTTGTTGTGAACCATTCCAACTTATAGCATCTCTATTTGGACAAAAACACAAAACCAAACTTAGACATTACATTGTCCTTGTCTATCTAAAACTAGTACCAGTGTAACATTTTACTACTAGTTTCTCATTTTCTCCATGCACCAAGAATGTTCTTCAGTCTTGTACTTAAGAATATTCTTGACCGCTGTACAGTGACCTTCACATGGATTAGACTGGTATCTGTTCGTCATGCTAAAAGCATACGACACATCAGGACAAGTACATTTCATTGTACACATGATAGATCCAAATCTTACTCATGTGATCCGTATCATCTAATGATTGAAAACAATTTTTCACTTGAGATCGATATCTCATGAGACATGGGGACGAATCCCCTTTAGTATCTTGCATCCTAAAATGATGCAGAACTTTATCAATGTATGTACTCTGACTTAGATCGATCAATCTTCCTAATCTATCTCAATAGATTCTGATCCCTAATATGTGGGTCGCATCATCTAAGTCCTATATAGAGAAACTATTTCTCAACCAAGTCTTAACAGTCTGTAGAGAAGAAATGTCATTCCTATATCATCAACATAAAATACTAGGAATGCCATATGGCTCCCACTAACCTTCTTGTAAACACACGGTTCATCATCATTTTGAATAAAGCCAAACTCTTTGACTGTCTCATCAAAGTGAACATTCCATCTTCTTGAGGCCCGCTTAAGTCCATAAATGGATCAGTGCAGCTCACATATCTTTCTAGCATCCTTTGGATTGACAAAACCTTCAGGCTGTGTCACGTACACATCCTTATCAAGGCTTCCATTAAGGAAGGCTATCTTGACATCCATCTGCCAGACTTCATAGTCATAATAAGCCGCTATTGCAAGCAAAATCTAATGGATTTGACCATTGGCACTGGTGGAAAAAGTTTCATCATAGTCAATACCATGAATTTGTTTGAAACCTTTATTTTAACCAGACTAGCTTTATAGGTCTGTACATTACCTTCCATGTCGGTTTTTCTTCTAAAAAAAACCCATTTGTACCTTTTAGGTTTTACCCCTTAAGGTGGATCAACCAAAGTCCATACTTGGTTATCATACATGGAATCCATTTCAGATTTCATGGCTTCAAGCCATCTCTTAGAGTCTGGACTGTTCATAGCATCCTTGTAGGTGAGGGGCTCATCTTAATCTATGAGCATCAAATCACCATTACGAGTTAAGAGAAATCCATAATATCTCTCAAACTCATGGTGAATCCTACTAGATCTACGGACAACCTGTGTTTCTTGAGCAATATTACCATCATCATTAATTTGAATATCCTGCTCATGTTCCACTTCTGGTTCAACGTTATCTTATGGTTCTCGAGTTTCATCGAGATCTATTTTCCTCCCACTATTTCTTTTGGAGACCAGTTCTCGTTCTAGAAACACAGCAGTTCGAGAAACAACCACTTTGTTCTCTGTAGGATTATAGAAGTAATGTCCCTTAGTTTCCTTTGGGTACCCCACAAAATAACACTTATCTGATTATGGTCCAAGCTTATCAGAGATCAGACGTTTCACAAACGCTTCACATCTCCATACTTTCATAAAAGACATGCTTTGACGTTTCTCAGTCCATATCTCATATGGTGTCTTTTGAACCAATTTAGTATGAACACGGTTAAGTGTATATGCAGCCGTTTCCAAGGTATAACCTCATAAATTTATTGGAAGATTAGCATGACTCGTCATCAATCGTACCATGTCCAACAAGGTGCGATTTCTCCTCTTGACACACCATGTCATTGTGGTGTTCCAAGTGGAGTTAGTTGTGATACAATACCACACTCTTTAAAATCCAAGGCTTAATTACTAATCTCTTTGATCAAATCTTAGAGCTTTTATATTTTCGCCTAGTTGCTTTTCTACTTCATTCTTTATTCTTTGAACTTTTCAAAAGATTCAGATTTGTTCTTCAAAAGTTACACAAATCCATACCTACTGAAATCATCAGTGAATTTAATGAAGTATTAATAGCCACCTCTTGCCATCGAATGCATGAGACCACATACATCATTATGTATTATTCTAATCGTTCGGTAGCCCTTTTACGTATACAATAAAAGGGGCATCATTCATCGTTCCAAGTAAACAAGGTTAGCAACATCGTATGATTCAAAATCAAACTTATCCTTAGTTCATCTTAATGAAATTTGGATATGCGCTTCTTATTTAAATGGCATATGCAATAAAGCCAGAGATATATTTAATTTGAGTCATTTTAGAACGTCTAAATTATTAACTAATTGTGCAACATTATAAGTTTTATCATCGAAATAGAATGAACAACTATTGTTATTTAATTAAAATGAAAAAACCTTTCTTGTCCAAACAAGAAATCATATAATGTCTCTACTTATTGTAGGCACGTAAGAACAATTATCAAGTTCTAAAATTTGCCTTGTGGGCAAATTAAGTAACGAGTTCATCTAACCAGAGCAACAACCTTTGCTCCAAATTAAACTCGATACTTGAAGCTTGACCCTTATCGGTCTTCTTCATTTTTCATATCTTCCAATAAAATATGACAGTTCAACTTCCAGTGTCTCGGTTTTCCACAGAAGCGACAATCGCCTCTTTAGCAACACCTAAGTGGGTGTTCTAGTCTATCTCATTCATCTTACTGTTCATAACATAATGAGAATAGTTATTGTTCAAAGATTTCAATATAACTCATCATCTTTCAAACATGTGGTCCAACCGAATCTCACTCTCCCTTCTTATAATTATAGAGTGCTTAGTTATTGTCAAATCTTTCTTGATAAACAATCCCTCAAAACATCTTTTGAAGGTACTCTATCATCTCATATGCATCCATATGCTCATGTTGCTTCTAAAGCTTAGCACTTACAAGCATGAGACATGAAACATCAGTCGCATCATTAATTTGCTTCAAATAAGCATATTATTCAGCATATGTTACATTCTCATCTAAAGGAGTAGGGGAGGGATATGAATGACATAGAGCTTTTGCATTACATGAGGACGATCCTCAAGTTCCTATGTCAGACAAGGAAGTTAGTTCTTGTCATATTGTCCTTCTCAAGGACTGATCGCATAGAGAAGTTGTTTGTGTTATTTATCATTTGATATCTACAATATTAAATTGCATAAAATGAACTAGATTGCATCTATTAATTATTATGTTCAAGTGATTATGGTACATTCATCTAATATACCTCCCACTATTTTGATCAAATTAATAGCCCTTACTATTAATTCGGAAAGCATTTATTATATATCTTTCTAGTGAGCCAAGATCCATATTTCATCATGTCTTGAGTCAGCGTTGGCCGAAACTCCCAAAACACAACTATTTAGGTAGACAACATTTGTCAATTATATCACGTATATAACTCTTGGATAGTTTGGTGAACAACCATTGCTCTAATTTATCTAATAAAATTTTCGCCAAACTCTATGCTTCTAAGTTCGCAATCTTATTGCGACGACTTAGTTAAGTTAGACCCAATGATTAACATGACGAGTATCACATTTACTCTTTCGCACCTAACCATGATTAAAAAGAGTGCTCTACTTTGGCAAACACACCCCTTATGATCTAGGCCTTGATGAGTGTTAATTCGTTGGAAAGCATCTAGTTAACTTAATATTTTGATAAGGGGTTTACTTATAAACGATCATGATCCCATCATAAAGAGATTCTCAATTTTTCCTTGAACTAAATATTTCAAATCAAAATTCGTTGAATGAATGATTTCCAGATCAGAGGTTAACGCACAGACGGCATTATGGACACCCCCTTTCTAACAGATTCGTAATCGGTTGTTGACAAAATCATTCAATCGTGAACAATGAAAATCCACATTTAATTACCGTGTTTCATAAACACAAGAATCTCATGATCGTTTGTTTAAAATTCATCTTAAATCGTTACAGATTTTATCTTGTTAAGCATGCATGGCATGGGTGTCATATCTAATACATACATCTTAATCTAATTAAGCATGCATCATTATCTCTACACATACATTGTATCACATACATTCATACATATGTAAAGTGCATAAAGTAAACGTGTTTGGTTATGGCCCATCCTATATGATCTTTCCAAGCTAATGGAAAAATCAAGGTCAATCTATGGGTGGTTTAAAATACTACACTATTACATGTCTTTATCTTCTTCATCTTCATCTTGTATCTCCTTCTTTGGAATGCTCATTGGTTTGCCTCCTTGCTTCCATGTCTTCATTGATCATTACATTGAATAATGGAAAAAAAATATTCTTATGAACTTACAAGAGGAACTCGAGTTACATTCGAGAATATAAATTACAAGAAATTGAAGACGACATGCAAGTCGTATTTAGAAACCAAACCATAAATCAAAACCACTAACCTATGGGTCTTAAGGCCATAACCATACACCATGCTCATATAACAATTAAGAATATCTCATATTTCATTATGTCATCATACCACATCATATTTATCATGATCCAATCACAAAAATTAAATAGGGTAAAATCAGAAAATTGCAATCAAAATTCTGAAAACAGTAAATCGCAGTTTTCAGGTTCTAAACGGCGTCAAACGCCTTATATCCGCGTCGGTGACAAAGTCAGTATTGCTCAGTGACCCGATTCCAGTCAGAAAACATATTTTATTTGCGAAAATCGGACACTGGAAATAGATTTCACCAAATCTGCTCATCTTTGCAGAAACCGTATCGTATACAATCTACACAATAAGAACAAATATATAATATTCAAATAATATCATATATTATCTAATCATGTTATACCATATCATATTTCATCATGATCCAATCATAAAAATCATATAAGGCATAATTCAGAAAATTGAAATTAAATCTGAAAACATAAAATTGCATATTTCAGGCCCTAAACGGTGTCAAACGCCTTACAGACGAGTCGGTGATAGCTTGTGCTATCTGTTTTGTTCAGACGCTCGTTTCCCTTTCCGAAAAGGTACTCATTTGCAAAAATCGGACACTAGAAATAGATTTCAGCAAATCTGCAGCAGCCGTTTCAGAATCCATATCGAATACGATTCTCGTAATTAGAACAAACATAAATCATATACATATCAGTATACATACAGATTATAAGATCATCATATGATCATCCCAATCATCATTAACTTACAGTTTATGCATATATATCAAAACTTAGCGCATCATACACTGACAATCACAAAGCATGCTCATATATATATCAAAACTGTAACAAATAAACGAATTAAAACGTTTTCGCAAGTAGCTCTGATACCACTGAAGGGTTTCGAGCACATAAACGCAGCGGAATAAGCGTGAAAAATAAATAAAAATCGAAACCCTCCGCAGGATCCATGCGAAAACACAAGATTTAATTCGGAGATTAAGAATAAATACCTTAAGAAGCTTTAACAATTTAATAAGGGAGAATTAAAGAGGTCCAAGCTTCTTGAATCACCACGCATCCCGCTCTCGCAATCTACGCTCTACCGGTATCCACACGAACGCTTGATCTTTGAAGGAGCGATGTACTAGCATCCGAAAACCAACTTCTCTCTATCTCCATCTTCATCTCTCAAACGGCTAGGGTTTTTCTCTTGAACCTCTAACCCTAATTTTGAGAGTTTAAGATGTTTATATAGAGAGAAAAATCTGTTTTCTAAAGCCCAATCCCATTGGGCTTTTATTAAAATTAGAATTCTTAATTAAATAATTAATTAAGTCAAACTTAATTAATATTCTAATATAATTCTAATTCTAATAATTAGTAAATTTGAAATTCTATTTAATTAATTAATTAAGTCTCACTTAATTAATATTATAAATAAAATCGAATTACTATTTAATTTAAATTCATAATTTAAATTAAATCTCCTTCAAGCGTTCTTGTGTGTGACCCTGTAGGTTATTATTACGTTGGTAATAATTTTATTATTCAATAAAATTATAAACAATGAGCGGCATCTAGTAATACATCATTGCTACCCAAGTAATAATAATAAATCGGTGATTCGATTAAACCTTTCGTGACTAATGTTCCATGTAATATAATCCTTTTAACCTTGATATTATAGATTAAACTTGAGGCATGGTTTGTGTCATCCTCTTCATAATTTAATCTTTATTTTCTTGATCGATAAGTAGACTATTCAAACAAATCAATATTTGAGCATGGCTATGCATTTCATAGTCTCACTCAAACAAGAGGCCAATAATATCACTCCTATAAATAGGAGGGTTAAATCCCATCTAGATCATTCATATCTCTCACATGATTCATAATATACCCAACAACCATCTTTATCATTACCCGGTTAAAGATAACTTTTGATGAAATCAAAGTATATTAATTCTCATGTAGAACTATAATGATTTCAGGTCTAAGGATCATTACACCATTATCACTGTGAGATTTCTTATGACACTATTTATAATCTTCCATGTAGAATCTCACGGTGGGTCAGTCCAGTACACTGTACTCTTACATGTACCTATGCATTGACTTTAGCATCTCTATACTAATGACCAATGAGATATGGTCATCAGTCAATCAACATACTAGTCTCGATGTATTATTATTGTCCTTATAATAATAATACTCGACTAGGGACATTTAAGAATATGATACTCTTAACATATATAATCTCATGTTCAAATCTCATATTTGAATCTATATAATTTGTATCATATTCTAAGGACATTTATTATGCTAACATTTATAACGCAGTAAATAAAGACATAATAAACTTATATTTTAATAATCACTAAAACATAATGACATAATAGCGTTTCTAAAACTCTAATGTATTGTCTCTAGGGCACCTACACTAACAACTACTAAGGTGAGTAATATATTAGGGAGCAAAAGATTTGAGTGTGCATTTGTGAGTGAGTGTCCCAACCAAAGGAGGCCGGCCCCATCCCCAAGCACAAGTGAAGCATCGGGTGGCACCAAGGAACAAGAAGGAGAGCTTTTTGCAACACCATCTAGGAGGAGAAGGCTACTCTCTTGCATTCTAGGAGTGTAATGCCCTGATGTTTCATTTAATGAAAAATTATTTATTTTGCACGTAGTGTGCACGTGCAATATTTTGGTTGAATTAAATCTTATAATTATTTTCATTTTGATGGGTATAAATATTTAAATATGTGCTTTCAATTTTTTTATACAAAGCCTTTCTTTCAATTAGACAAAAAGCCTTTTTCTTAAAGCCCAAAATGTAATTCATTTATTTTATTTTAAAATAATTATTTTTGGCCCATAAACTAAAGCCCATTAATTAATTTATTTTTAAATATGACTTGTAATGTAGAATACAAGTTTATTTTTATATAAAATAAAATGTACAAATTTTTGGAGGCAAATGCATGCACGTGCATTGCACGTACACGTGCAAAGTGCACTCCCCATGCTTGGCCGGATTGCTTCTTTGGAGGAAACTCAAAAATTTGAGTGGGATCATGGTGTGGTGGTTAGTTGATTATGGGTGGTTAGTATAACTCCCCCTTAATTCTCAACCATTCAATCCTAACTCCTACTTCAATCTTGGCCATCCATTCTCCTTGATTTTTAGTATAAATACCCCCTCCTAAGGCTGGTATTCTTGTGCAAATTAATTCTTCCCAAACCTATAGTTCTATTACATTATCTAGTAGTTATTTTAGTGAGTAAAGGATTGAGTTGTGTGTGGGAGTGTACTTGCAATAAGGAGGGGAGGCCGGTTTCATCAAGAAAGGGGAGCATTCGGTTGGGTGCTTGGAGGCTTGTGTGCACGTGTTCAAGGAGGAGCATTTCGTCGCAAGGACATTCGTCTAGGGATTGCTAGTTGTATTTTTCTCTCCATACAAGGTGGGTAAATTTTCTATATTTCTAATTAGGGATGCATGCTAGATTAAATTGAATGAATGAAGCATGAAAAATGTTAATAAGAGTACACTTTTAATTGAAAAATTGACCTATGAATTGATTGGAATGTGGGTGTTTCTCATGACTTCTAAAATAGAATTCATGTTAGAATTGAGTTTGAATTGTGTATGCATGTGTAGACTGAAGTGATAAAATGTCCGCTCAATCGAAATCTTTTCATGCTATATGTAATGTAGAAAATGTGAATGACGGATAAAGAAATAATGATATTTTGAAAACTGGAAATGATCTGTACAGTCGACCGATAATATGAGCAGTCGACTGACACGAGAAATATAAATTATGTACAGATTGGAATTCCATGAAATGATGCATGTTAAATCCTGATATTCTAGCATGCTAAGTTTGGAATCGATGCTTATCTCTGTAGACAAGTAATGAGGAAAAGACAAGTGTGTGATCAGAATTGTATTTGAATAAAAGAAAATACTAGTTATGTGAAATTTACTTTTAATTGAAAACTATGTTGTGATGTTGATAAACAGATAAGAATCACATGGTTATGTGGACAATGTACATACTGTAATGTGGCAAAAATGATGTGTGCTTATTGAAGAACAGAATAAAGAGATGATCTCTTAATTCGAAATTAACCCTGTTCAGTCGACCGAATGTATGTAACAGTTGACTGTACTGAACACGAAAAGTTGTATATTTGAACTATCTAGGACAGCCGACTGGTATGAATGACAGTCGACTCCCCTGTAAATGATAATTGAGATTTTGAACGCTGCGAAACAGCCGACTGATCATGTGCAGCAGTCGACTCTTCCGAGCGATTATTGAAGAATTGTATTTGACTGAACAAGTCGACTGGATGAGCTCCAAGTCGACTGTTCAGAGTACTTTTGGTATATCAGAAATTCTATGATTTGTTTATAATAAAGGTTATGAATCTTATGTTGATTATTGGTTATGACAGTAAATTCTATTTGTCTTTGCGTGAATTTACATGAAGTGAATTATTTATTAGAATTTGTGAAAGTTGTATGAATGTGAAAGCTATGAACATGAAAAAGGAAATCTATTATGATTATGAAAAATGAACTTATGAACTAGTAACGCTCAATGTTGGAATTTGTGAATTGGAATTGAAACAAAAGGAGTAGCTAAGTCTCCCCGGCATTTGAAAAGAAATGAAATGAAATATTGAAATGAAAGACCAAGGTTGGTCATGTTTGAATAAATGAATAAGTCCGGTTGAGTGGAGAGGCTAACTCTAGAGCTTTGATTTTGTTCATGATTCTAATAAAAGCTAAGGATTAGTACATAGTGGAGACGTGATGAAAGTAGGAGAAAAAGCACGAGTATGAGGGCCATCGGATTGACGGTGTGAGAGTGATCCACAGGCTGCCTGCTTGATGCGTCAAGACACGGCGTGGGCACTACTCCAGAATTATCATCCCGGTGGCGACGCTTGTGGGATGTTTGGTGACTGTAAGAGGATCGTGTGCCATGAAGTGAGGCTGAATTGCTACATGCTGTCTTCACGATGCGTCGTGACATGACGTGGGATTCCCCTCCAGAATTTTCTGTACACGTGCTTGTACTCATAGATCATCTAAGATACCTACCGTAATTACAGTAGTAGATTAAGTCATAACGAGGGATTGAACCCTACAAAGATGAAGAACGATTAAGAGGCTTGCCCTCGGATCTATGTAGTATGGGATGCATAGAATCTGAACAAGTGTGCATTAGTGTCATGTAACATAATTAACTGCATTAAGGACTAAGTGCACAATCACAACACGACATCAATAGGGTAGTCCCTTTAGTTTGATATGTGACAAGTTTGTGTTTGCTAAATATGAAAAATAAGTTATACTATTTCCGGCATAGAGAGGATGGCCGTGTATAATGATCCTCGGTTGAATAAACTGACGTACCCACAGTCTTATATGCAGGTAAATGGCTTGATACAGATTAAAGAGGAACAAATGCTTAAAGATTATTCAATGTTGTTGTACATTTGTTTCATTGTTGTAAATTTTACTTCTGCTGTGCAATGTAAAGTGTAATGTAATCTTGTAAACTCCGATGTAAAGTGAAAAGTTTAAGTTTCCTTGTAAAATTGTACTAAAGGAAGCGGAAAGATCCTGTAGAACATCTCGAATTCAGTGTATTTGGAATTCGGGGCGTTACAGAGTGGTATCAGAGCCACGCTTTCCACACTTGTACAAATTTATAAGGAACGAAACCCTAGAAGTGGACATTAGAGTGTGTGTTTGAGTCTAGAGATTTAAATGTAAGTGACTTACATTTGTGTTGCTCTATGACTTATGCTTCTTCCTCTCTATTCTAAGATGGCTGACCACTTCGACCCTGTTGGAGATGACGACTGGCATATCATTGAGGAAGAGTACCATCCTGGACAGGCAGATTCTGAGGACGAGTACTACCCAGGGCAAGCAGATTCTGAAGGAGAAGAATGGCCTGAATCCCGAGAGATCACCCCACCTCCGGATTCATCTGATGACTCTTCTTCTGACGAAAAAGAAGAACCAGTTTCAAATAGTCTTGTGACTTCTCTTCAGAGGCAGGTAGAAACACTGCGAGAGAGAGTCGGATTATTGGAAGCTTAGTTGGCAAAGCGCAAGGGCGACTTTTCTGTTCTCAGTCATCGGGTATGGGAACTCGAGAAGAGGAAGAATTTGACAGATGTGCTGAAGGATGAAGTTGATGAACTACGGGGAGAACTTCGAGAAGCGAAGAGGAACCGTAGGAGTTAGACTGTTGTAGCTTCTACTGTTTTCATTCTGATGTCAAGAAATTGTTTTTCAATTCGAATGTATAAAGTTTGGAATTAATACAAGTTGATATAAAATTCATGTCTTATACTTCGAATTTAATGGATCTTCTGCATCAGAATATGGCTAGAAGAGGAGCTAGACATGGGGAAGGTCTGGATCTAGAAACGGAACTTGCGAGGGTCTATCAGACGCTCAATGCCGTGGCTATGAATCAGAACCAAGGAAGGGGGCCTGCAAATCCGGTGCCCGAAGCGATTAAACTAGTGGAATCGTTCAAACGAATGAAACCACCTGTATTCGAAGGAAAGTCAGACCCTGATGCGGCTGACAACTGGATTCGTCAGGTGGAGACAATCTTTGAGGTGCTGGAGACCCCTGAAGGCAGTAAGGTGAAGTTGGCGACTCTGCAATTTGTGAAGGATGCGACTGTTTGGTGGCAGTCGATGAAAAGGACAATGGGAGGCATAGTTCTTGGCTGGGAGGAATTTCTGGAAGAATTCTGCAGTCACTATTTTCCCTCCGACGTTCAAGAGAAGAAGGCTATGGAGTTTCTATCACTACAACAAGGTAGCATGTCAGTGAGAGAGTATGAGACCAAGTTTACTCAGCTCTCTAGGTATGCTCCTGAACTAGTGATGGATGAAGCTAAGAAGGCTCGTAAGTTCGAGCATGGATTGAGGCCAAGCTTGAGGTCCCGGATGATACCTCTTGGTATCAGGAGATTTGACAAGTTGGTCAAGAGAGCAGCAGCGATGGAAGCAGACACGGAGCAGTTTCATGTTGTTCAGAATTGGAGGAACAACTGGCAGTCTGGAAAGAGGCCCGCCAATTCTGGGAGTTTCAAGGGGCAACCATCTGCACAAAGGTTCAAACCGACAGGGGCGAACGCTATTAGTGTGGCTGGAGGACCTGGAAATAATGTGGTGAGACCTCTTGCGGTAACTTGCTACAACTGTGGTGAAACGGGACATTACCAATCTCAGTGTCTCAAACCACGGAATGGTAATCGCAATGTACCAACGCAGCAGACCGAGAAGAGATCGTACCAACCAGGGCGAGTATTTGCCGTGATGGAAGCTGATGCTGATGAGGTTGATCATGTCATCACTGGTATGAGGGCTGATGTTTAGAGGTTTTTGTCATTTCTTTTTCCCGCTGTTTAGTGAACTGTTACGTAATGAGTGTGTATTATGTAACAGGAGAACTTTATCTTAATGGAATGAAAGCTGTTGTGTTGCTCGATACTGGATCCTCTCATACTTTTGTGTCTCCTAAATTTGCTAAAGTGTTGGGAGTTGAACCAAAGATTTTTCCAGGCAAGATCTTGGCAGTAGCTACTCCAACAGGGGAAACTTTAACCACTGATCGGTATTATGCTGATTGTGAGATTGTGATTGGAGATCGAATCTTTGGGATTGATCTGATCGAGCTGACTATCTTGGAAGTCGATGTTATCATTGGCATTGATTTGATGTCGGTGTACAGTGCAAGCATCGAGTGTAAGACCAAGACGGTAACAGTGAAGGCTCCTGGTGGACCTGAAGTCACTTTCCAAGGGAAGAAGAAGTGTTCTAAGCTGGTGGCAACTATCCGCAAGGAAGAGACTCCTATGGAAGTGCAAGGGATTCCTGTAGTTCGGGACTATCCGACTGTGTTCTTGGATGATTTTCCTGGGTTATCCCCGCATCGTGATGTAGAGTTCAGCATCACTATTCAACCGAGAAGTGCACCCATTTCTAAGGCACCGTATAGGATGGCTCCACTGGAACAGGATGAGGTGAAATGGTAGATTGAGAAACTGTTGGAGAAATGCTTTATTCAACCTAGTGCGTCACCTTGGGGAGCACCAGTGCTTTTGGTAAAGAAGAAGGATGGATCGATGAGAATGTGTATCGATTACCGGGAGCTGAATAAGGTCACTGTTCAGAATAAGTATCCTATTCCTCGAATTGATGACTTGTTCGATCGTCTACAAGGAGCAGCTGTATTCTCCAAAATAGATCTTCCATCAGGATATCACCAGGTTCGAGTGAAAGCTGAAGATGTGCACAAAACAGCATTTAGAACTCGACATGGGCATTACGAATTCTTAGTTATGCCATTTGGAGTGACGAATGCACCCGCAATCTTCATGGATTTGATGAACAGAGTTCTGAGGCCATTCATTGATTCTTTCGTCGTGGTGTTTATCGACGATATCCTCGTGTAGTCCAAGTCAGAAGAGGAGCACACTGAGCTTCTGGCAGCAGTTTTGAAGAATCTGGAAGAGCAGAAGTTGTATGCCAAGTTATCCAAGTGTGATTTCTGGAAATCTGAAGTGGCATTCCTAGGTCACATCCTTTCTAAGGAGGGAGTGGCAACTGACCCTCAGAAGATAGAGGCAGTGAGAGATTGGGCTAGGCCTACTACAGTGAAGGAAGTCAGAAGTTTTCTTGGAATGACTGGATACTACAGGAGATTCATACAAGATTATGCTCAGATAGCCGTGCCGCTTACTGGACTGACCAAGAAGAATGTGAGCTTCAAGTGGACTGAGCAATGTGAGGCGAGCTTTCAGGAGTTGAAAGAGAAGCTGACTACTGCACCTATTTTGGCTTTGCCTAGAGCAGGTGTTGAGTATGATGTTTATAGCGATGCTTCACATCGTGGGCTTGGTTGTGTCTTAATGCAAGAAGGAAGAGTAATCGCTTATGGGTCTAGGCAATTACGACCACATTAGAAGAATTACCCGACTCATGATCTGGAGTTGGCTGCGATTATCTTTGCCCTAAAGCAATGGAGACACTACGTGTACGGTGAGAAATTGAACATGTACACGGACCACAAGAGCTTGAAGTACATATATCAGCAGAGGAATCTGAATCTGAGGCAGCGGAGATGGTTGGAAGTGCTTGAGGACATGCGAGCTGAGCATGAATATGCAAATGCTATGAACATGAAAGAAAAATTAATGTTAATCATGAAAAAGACTTGTTCGATTTTGTGAATGTGAATTGAAATTGAGAACTAGAGTATAGTTAAGCCTCATACCGCCATTGAAAAGAGATATGCTGAAATGAAAATTTGAGATAAAAAGACCAAGATTGGGTCATGATGAATAGATTATTAAGACCGGTATAGCAGAAAGGCTAACTCTAGAGAATTGATTTTGTTCATGATTCAAATAACTAAGGATTAGATACATAGTGAAGACGTGATGAAAATAAGAGAAAAACACGAGTATGAGGGCCTCAGAGCTACGGTGTGAGAGTATTCACAGGCTGTCTTCACGATGCGTCGTGACATGACGTAGATATGTCTTCAGGAGTCCGTACCGCAGGTGACGCTCGTGGGGTGTTTGGTGACTGCGGGTGGTGTCATGTCCCATGACAGAGGCTGAATTGCCCACAGGCTGTCTACACGAGGCATCGTGACATAACGTGGGATTCCCCTCTAGGCTGTCTGGACATGAGCTCGTAAACTCATAGAACATCTATGATACTTATCGTAGTTACAGTAGTAGTTTAAGTCATGACGAGGAATTGAACCCTGCAAGATGAAGAACGGTTAAGGGCTTGCCCTCAGACATATGTAGTATGGGATGCATAGAATCTGAACAAGTGCGCATTAGTATCATATAACATAATAACTGCATTAAGGACTAAGCGTACCGCACAACACGACATCTATAGGATAGTCCCTTTAGCTTTGTTTGTGGACAAGTTTGTGGTTTGTTAAGTGTTGAGAATCGTTATACTATTTCTGGATAGAGAGGATGGCCGTGTATAATATTTTGTCAGTAAATGAACTGACGCACCCACAATTTTACATGCAGGGTAAAGATGCTTGACAAATTGAAGTATACATGCTGCTCAAAGATTGATTTAAATGTTGTTTCATGTAATTACTGTAAAAATTGCTTTCGCTGTAATAATGTAAATGTATAATGTAACTCTGATATAAGAAAAATTTCAATTTCCTTGTAAAATTGTATGAAAGAAGTGTAAAGATCCTGTGGTACTTCGAATTCAGTTGTGTTTTGTAATTTGGGGTGTTACAGAGTGGTATCAGAGCACGCTTCCAAGTAGTACAAATTTATAAGGAACGACACTCTAGAAGTGGACATTAGTGTGTTGAGTCTAGAGATTTAAATGTAAGTCACTTACATTTGCATTGCTCTATGATTTATGCTTCTCCTTCTTTTCTTCTATCTAAGATGGCGGACCACTTCGACCCTGCTGGAGGTGACGATTGGCACATTGTTGAGGAAGATTACTATCCCGGGCAAGCTGATTCAGACGAAGAGGATCCAGAAGAAGTGGAAAAGGAATGGCCTGAGTCCCGAGAGATCACTCCACCTTCGGATTCATCTGATGACTCCTCTGACGAGGAAGAACCAGTTCTGAGTAGTCTCATTGTGTCTCTTCAGAGACAAGTAGAGACTCAACGGGAGAGAGTCGGGCTACTGGAGACTCAGTTGGTGAAGCGCAAGGATGATATTGCAGTTCTCAGTCATCGTGTTTGGGAACTCAAGAAAAGGAAAAACATGACCGATGTACTAAAGGAAGATGTGGAGGAACTACGGGAAGAGCTTCGTGAAGCCAAGAGGAACCGTTGGAACTAGACTGTTGTATCTTCTTACTGCTTTCTTTTGATGTCAGAAATGTTTTAAATTCGAATGTATAAAGCTTGAAATTCAATGAAAAGAAAAGTTGATTTAAAATTCATGTTTATACTTTGAATTTAATGGATCTTTTGTATCAGAACATGGCTAGAAGAGGAGCTCGAAATGGAGAAGGTCTGGACTTGGAAACGGAGCTAGCGAGGGTCTATCGGACACTCAATGCCATTGCCATGAATCAGAATCAAGGAAGGGTGCATGCGAATCCAGTACCCGAAACAATCAAACTTGTGGAATCATTCAAGCAAATGAAACCAGCGGTGTTTGAGGGGAAGTCAGATCCTGACGTGGCTGACAATTGGATCCACCAGGTAGAGACTATCTACGAAGTCTTAGAGACTCCGGAGGGCAGCAAGGTGAAGTTGGCGGTGCTGCAGTTTGAGGAGGATGCGGCTGTGTGGTGGCAGTCGATGAAGCGGACGATGGAGGTATTGTTCTTGGCTGGGATGAATTCTTGGAGGAATTCCGCAGTCATTATTTTTCCTCAGACGTTCAGGAGAAGAAGGACATGGAGTTTCTGGCACTGCAGTAGGGCGGCATATCGGTTAGGGAGTATGAGACAAGATTCACTCAGCTCTCGAGGTATGCACCCAAACTGGTGATGGATGAGGCAAAGAAGGCTCGAAAGTTCGAGCATGGGTTGAGTCAAAGTCTGAGATCCAGGCTAATACCCCTCAGTATCAGAAGGTTTGACAAGTTGGTCAAACGAGCTGTAGCCACTGAGGCAGATATGGAGCAGTTCCATGCTGTTCAAAATCGGAGGACCAACTGGAATGTTGGGAAAAGGCCCGCAGTTTCTGGCAACTTCAGGAGACAGCTGTCAGCCCAGAGGTTCAAACCTACAGGAGCGAATGCTGTCAACATAGATGGGAGACCCGAAAACAATTGGGTGAGACCTCATGTGGTGACTTGCTACAACTGTGGTGAGACGGGACATTACAAGTCTCAATGCTCCAAGCCGCAGAATGTCACCTGTAGTGGACCGACGCAGCAAGTTGGGAGGAAGCTGTACCAGCAGGGGCGAGTGTTTGCCTTGACTGAAGCTGATGCTGATGAGGTGGATCACGTCATCACTGGTACGAGGGAGGATGTTTAGAAGTGTTTACTGTTGTTCTCTTTTCCTACTTTATTTACTGAACTATTATGTAACGAGTGTATGTTATGTAACGGGAGAACTTATTTTGAATGCAAAGAAAGCTGTTATTTTGTTCGATACTGGATCCTCTCACACTTTTGTGTCAGCTAAGTTTGCTAAAGTTTTGGGAGTCGAACTGAAAGTCCTTCCAGGCAAGGTCTTGGAAGTAGCTACTCCATCAAGGGAGACTCTAACCACTGATCGGTACTATGCGGACTGCGAGATCGTGATTGGAGACAGAATTTTCGGGATTGATCTAATTGAGCTGAAAGTCTTGGGAGTCGATGTTATCATTGGCATTGATTGGATGTCGGTGTACAGTGCGAACATCGAGTGCACGACCAAGGAAGTAACAGCGAAGGCTCCAGGTGGACCTGAAGTCACTTTCCAAGGGAAGAAGAGATGTTTTGGTTTGGTGGCAGCTATCTGCAAGAGTGATGTTCATGTAGAGGTGCAGCAAATTCCTGTGGTTCGTGATTATCCGACTGTGTTCTTGGAAGATTTGCCTGGGTTACCCCCGCATCGTGATGTGGAGTTCAGCATTACTATCCAGCCAGGGAGTGCACCTATTTCCAAGGCACCGTATAGGATGGCACTTGTGGAGTAGGATGAGATCAAACGGCAGATTGAGGAACTATTGGAGAAAGGCTTTATTCAACCGAGTGCATCACCCTGGGGAGCACCGGTGCTTTTGGTAAAGAAGAAGGATGGTTCGATGAGGATGTGCATTGATTACCGGGAGCTGAATAAGGACACTATTCAGAATAAGTATCCTATTCCATGAATTGATGACTTGTTCGACCGTCTACAAGGAGCAGCTGTTTTCTCCAAAATAGATCTTCGATCAGGATATCATCAAGTTCGAGTGAAAGATGAAGATGTGCATAAACTGTGTTCAGAACTCGACACGGGCATTATGAATTTTTAGTTATGCCGTTTGGAGTGACGAATGCACCTTCAATTTTTATGGATATGATGAATAGAGTTCTAAGGCCGTTCATTGATTCTTTCGTCGTGGTGTTTATCGATGATATTCTTGTGTACTCCAAGTCGGAGGAGGAGCACACAGAGCATCTAGCAGCAGTTTCAGGAGCATGAGTTGTATGCCAAGTTGTCCAAGTGCGATTTCTGGAAATCTAAAGTGGTATTCCTGGGTCACATCCTTTCTAAGGAGAGAGTGGCAATTGATTCGCAGAAGATAGAGGCGATGAAGGATTGGGCAAGGCCTACTACAGTAAAGGAAATCAGGAGTTTTCTTGGGCTGACTGGATACTACCTGAGGTTCATTCAGGGCTATGCTCAGATAGCCGTACCGCTCACTGGTCTGACCAAGAAGAATGTGAACTTCAAGTGGACTGAGTAGTGCGAGGCAAGCTTTCAAGAGTTGAAAGAGAGGCTGATTACTGCTCCTATTTTGGCTTTGCCTAGAGCAGGTGTTGAGTACGATGTCTACAGCGATGCTTCACATCGTAGGCTTGGTTGTGTCTTAATGCTAGAAGGGAAAGTGATCGCATATGGGTCTAGGCAACTAAGACCGCATGAGAAGAATTATCCGACTCACGATCTGGATCTGGCTGCGATTATCTTCGCCTTGAAGCAATGGAGGCATTACGTGTATGGTGAGAAGCTGAACATGTACACGGACCATAAGAGCTTGAAGTACATCTATCAACAGAAAGATCTGAATCTGAGGCAACGGAGATGGCTGGAAGTACTTGAGGACATTCGTCCGGAGATTAAGTACCATCCTGGGAAGGCTAATATTATCGCTGATGCACTTAGCCTCAAGAGCAGTCTGGCTAGTTTGATTACGACCCAGCGATAGCTGGCAGAGGAGTTGGATCGGGTTGGTATTGAAGTTGTTCTGCAAGGCTTGAGATCATCTTTAGCTCAACTGAGGCTTCAACCAACGCTGAATGAAAGGATTATCGCAAGTCAGAAGGAAGATGCAGAGATTCAGAAGATGAAGGAGCAGGTGAGTACTAGCAAGTTGTCAGAGTTCCAGATCAGGGATGAGGTGTTGTGGTTCGGAGAGAGGTTGTGTGTTCTGGATCAAGCAGAATTGCGGGAGAGCATTCTTCAGGAGGCACATGCTACTCTTTTGTCTATACATCCCGGGAGTATTAAGATATACAAGGACATTAAACAACATTTTTGGTGGTCAGGATTGAAGCGGGGTGTGTCCGAGCTCATGGCAAAGTGTGAGGTCTGTCAACAGGTCAAAGCCGAGAATCAGAAACCTGGAGGTCTATTGCAACCGTTACCTATTCCGGAATGGAAGTGGGATAACATCAGTATGGATTTCATCACGGGTTTGCCAAAAAGTTCAAAGGGCAATGATGCGATTTGGATCATAGTCGATCGACTAACCAAGTCCGCTCATTTCTTGGCGATGGAACTCACTACTTCGATGGACAAGTTGGCAGAGTTGTATGTTGGTGTGATCGTCAGGCTTCATGGTGTTCTGTTAACCATTGTGTCTGATCGAGATGAGAGGTTTACTTCACATTTCTGAAAGAGTCTTCAGATAGCTTTGGGTACCAAGACGGATTTCAGCACTGCTTTTCATCCATAGACCGATGGGAAGACCGAGAGAGTCAACCGTATTCTTGAGGATATGCTTCGGTGTTGCGTACTAGACTTTGGAGGCAGTTGGGAAAGACATCTAGCTCTGGTAGAGTTTGCCTACAACAACAGTTTTCAGACTAGTATTGGGATGGCGCCGTACGAAGCTCTGTATGGTAAGAAATGCAGAACACCTGTTTGTTGGTTTGAAGTGGGGGAACGACAGATGTTTGGGCCTGAGATTGTACAGCAGACCTCTGAAAAGATCGATCTGATCAGGAAGAGGTTGGTGGATGCTCAGAGTAGGCAGAAGAGCTATGCAGACAACCGGAGAAGGGACCTTGAGTTTGAGGTTGGTGACTTTGTCTTTTTGAAGGTTTCACCTAGCAAGTGTGTGATTCGCTTCGGCAAGAGTGGGAAGTTAGCCCCGAGGTTCATAGGCCCGTACAAGATATTGAAGCGGATTGGGAACACTGCTTATCGGTTAGAGTTGCCGGAAGAATTGTCTCAGGTGCACAGTGTTTTCCATGTGTCTATGCTGAGAGGTTACATTCCAGATCCTAGTCACCATATGCTCGAAGTGCCGAAGGGTTTGGAGTTGGATCTGAGTTACATTGAGTTTGCAGTTGAGATTTTCGATCGCCGGGACAAAGTCTTGAGGAACATGACGATACCGATGGTTAAAGTAGTCTGGAGAAACTAGTTGGTCGAAGAGGCTACTTGGGAATCTGAGGAGAGGATGATGAAGGATCATCCTGAGCTCTTTGTTTGATTTGTATTTTTTTTCTTTTTCCTTCTTCTTGTGTTTTGTTTTCTTACTCTTTAATTGTAGTTCCAGGGACGGAACTATTCTAAGGAGGGAGTGTTGTAATGCCCTAAATTTTCATTTAAATAAGAAATGTTGATTTTCACATGTTGTGCACGTGCAAAATTTCGTATGTATATTTATTTTTATAAAATTTCCTTTTGTAACATGAACAATTATTTCTTTCTTCCCTTTATCTTTCTAAAAATCCTATTTTATAAAGCCTAAACACTATTTTCTTATTTTTGAGCCCAGTCTAGTGATTAAATATTTTATTAATTAGCCCATAAGCCTAAGCCCACTATTTTGAAGCCCACAAACTTAATTAATCTTTTAATTTATCACAATTTGTCATGTAGACACAATTGATGAACAATTGATTAATTAAATTTGTACAAACTTTAAATGGGGGGGGGGGGGGGGGTACTAGAAGGGCGTGCATGCACGTAGTGTGCTTTGCACACCCTTGGAGGCCGGATTGCATAAGAGAAGAGTGGGAGAGTGGGTGTGGTAGTTTTTTCAAATATCCTTGCTATCCACAATAGCAGCACTCCTTTGGTTTGGTAGTTTTCCGTAGTTGCCCCCAATGCTCCTATATTCACGCCATATGGGACTGAAGTTGTTCTTGTTCCTCCTCCAGGCGTGCTATTTCTGCCTTGTGAGCGTTTGCAATTGCATAATGTGTTAAACTGCCTTGGCCTTGTACCTCATCAGCTTCCTAACCTTCAGATACAGTTCGACACTCGCTTTCTGCTCCGCAGTTGTTTCTGGCGATGGGGGAGGTGAGTTCGCCCCAAGTCTGCCCTGTGGTGGCATTAGCTCCTCGTCCGTGGTCATCAGTTCCTCCTTAGACATTGTCTCACCCTCCTTTACCGACACATCCTCTACCAGGATATCCTCGAACGCCATCCTACAAAAGGAAGAAAAACATATAGAGGGTTAGTTCCATATATGGAGGAATCATAAACATGTGTTGAAGGTGCAACAATCTGATTTACGACCCTCCTACTGTCCGAACTACACCCGAATCTAACTGGGCGTCCAAGTCAAATTTCCCGCTGTGTTAGATGACAATTTGAAGTCGGCTCTGATACCACTTCTGTAGCACCCCAATTTTTGCACAATGGAAACTCGAGACACAAGCCAGAATCTTACTTCAAATAAGTACATAACACTGAAGAAACAAAAGAAATTGAAAACTTTTATTGCCAGAAATGTTATTTCAATGTACAAAATTAATCAACATAAAAATTTACATCATGAATTTACATCAATAATTTACATTGCACAAATAATCAATAGTCTCTCCTTGAATGCTCAATATAGCTCGAGTTTCTAGCTCCATGATCAGCAATCCTGCAACTAACAAATGGTGGGCACGTCCGTGAATGCAACTGACGCAATGCTGATGAAACCAGCAATCCCAAAACCACAACAACCAATATTTGATGCAAAAGGAAAATGTGAGTCAAACCAAGTGTCGGTGTATACCATGACCTAGTATCTAAGGCACAACTCAAAATACACACGATGCTTCTGATCTAATGTAAACATGATTTGGAAACGTATGCATTCCATACTACATGCCCCCCATATCGAGTTCGTGTTCTCCAGTTGATAGGGTTCGATCCCTCGCCGTGCATCCAACACTTGTGCTTTCTCCTGTTTCTGACATTCTAGTGATGAGAGGTTGCAGACGCACAGTTTACCCCCATCGCTCCAGTCAGTAGTGGTGTCCTAGAATCCCCGTTATGTTTCCTATTATGCCCAGGGTCGCAGTCACACGATTCACTCCTGCCGCTGCATGTCAGTCTTGGTAATGCGGAACTCCCGCCACCCCAGACCTCATCAAAAACCTGCTGTGTGGACATAAAAGCTCCCACAGAAACCCCGTTCGCCGAAGACAATGGGGTCTTACCCTAAGCACCCTGCCTGCATTGAACAACATAAGACTTGGTGGATTTTTAGGGTGTCCTTTAATCTCCGCTCTACTCGTCCTTACACTAGACTAGAACTTGCAGTTGAGATGATGTCGTCACTCCATACCTCATCAAAAGTTGTTACGGGCATAAAGGCACCCCACGGAAACCCTGTACGCCGAAGACAATATGGTCTTACTCACTAGTTGGAGTCTTACCCTAAGCCCCCTGTCCGCATTAAACGAACTTAGGACTTGGCCATGCAAGACAATGTCATGTATCCCTCTGAAAGGAGATCATAACACCCACTAGTGCATGCCCTTACACTCATCATGACTCTATCTAATCCTAAGACGCTACCTTGCACACACTAACCCAACTAGGGCTAGAACTAACCACTAAGGTTAAATTAACCCTTACAAAATTATTATTTCATTATCTAGTTATAATCTAATCCCTCTTATTAACTTAATAGTTGGGTTATTAGGTGAATCCTGATCTGTTTTATTCACTAACCGTCTCATTAGTTAGGCGATCTACCAACTAGTCCCACGTCCTAACTTAGTAGACATACACTAGATTTATTATGAACAACTAGTTAAGTTCTTCTTACTGGCTCTTCCTAGTTAATCAACTTAATCTTCTATGTGAACTTAACCCATCCCACAATAGGGACCAACTCCGCCCACAAATTCGGACTAAGAGTTGGCCCGCCTTGGCCCAAACACAGGCCAACAAAATAGTGAACCGATCACCGTCGACTGTTGCTACCTCCCTTTACGCTTTGAGTTCGACCATGACTTCGGCCCGACCAATTTCCTATTGCTCCCGCTAACTTTCACGCCCCACGGTATCTTGAAAAGTTTCAGCACCAAAACAACAATGGAATCCCTCCATGGACGGCGAACAAATCGACGCACGAATCGTCTCCTCCAATGCGTTCGAGGTGACACTGGTTCCTATTCTACCCGTCTATTCATACATCCAGGACTTAGTCATAGGGTCCCAAGACACTATCTAAGTGACCCTACCTGAGTACCAAACACTAGGGCAACACTACCATATCCCCATACCCAAAATGGTATCTAAGAGCCCAAAATTGGTTAAATTTTATTTCCGAACAGCAAGCACGAACATGGAAAAATGCCAACATAGGGTTCTTCCCAATCCCGTTTCTTGGAGAAACCAGTCCAGGTGAAACCCCAAGCTTCTACACAAAGTAGACAGCAAATAACATCACAAACTGGGTATAAAACTAACCCCTAACAACTATCATCAAACATACTATTTCCATTTCAAGTTATACCCCTAAACAGTGAGCAATCTTTAAAAAATTGCTATTGTGAGTCACATATGTATACTCTACAACTTGAATCTTTAGATTAAAAGTTGCACAACTCATCCACACAATCATAACAAGGTTCTAAAGCTAGTAAACATCAATTTTAAGTTTAATTAGCAATTTCTAATTCATGATAGCATGCACAACAGCAAAACAATAAGTTGAGAAATTGATATACAACCAGCATTGAAGTTCGTATTCATTTAAAATAGCAAATAAAATCATAAAATTATGAAATTTGGGGGGAAGGTGCCTAACATACATAAGTTATCGCCTTTAAAATTTCAAACCGAAATTCCTATTATTTTCCGAGTTACAGATTCCAGACCAACATGAATTTTCAGAACAGCTTTTAAAGGTGTGTTACTAAACTTTTACTAGCACAACTATCGTGCAACCAAATCAATCATACATTATCAAACACCATGCCAAACCCATACTGTTCACACCATTACAAGAACACACTACAACATTCTTAAACAAAAACATGAGGCTCTAGAGACACCCACCTTTGATTGTTGATGAAAAGTTGTTCTTCAAGCTTTAGCCTTCTTGCTCTTCTTGCTCCTTACTCCTTGCTCCTAGTAATTTCTTCTCCTCACTCCTTCTTGGCTCCTTCTTGCCTCCAATTTCAGTAGCTAGAGTAGAAATTATGTGTTTGGAGTGGAAGAGAGTGGTTAGAAGTAGTTTGAGAGTGTAGTGAAATGTATGATGAAATGGAGAATGGAACAAATGAGCACCCAAGAGCCCTAGCTTCTAATTTAAACTTGGCCGGCCAATGCTTGGGAAAGAGAGGTAGTTTGACTGTAAGAGTGGAGAAGATTGCTTAGGGTTCTACAACACTCAATTGAGTTTTTTTTAGGGTTACTCAAAAACCCATCATGACATAGATTCCCCATTTAAAAATCCAAACCCTAGGCTTTTTTCCCTCTAATCTTCGCCAGTCAAAGCCTAGGGTAGGTGTGTAACACCCCGTAAAATTGAGTTATGATAATTTTGCCCCTCTTGTGCTACGCACGTATATTTTGTATCGTTACGGGTAATATCCGTAATGTATTTTAATTTAAATATCCTACGTATTTTTCTGTATTTCAATTAATTATATATTTTCTGGCATCTCAAAATTTATTTTTATCCTATTTTGAGCCAATAAAATATTAATTTTAATCTTTTTGTTTTTACGTGTATAGCACGGGTTTTCAATACACGTGTCGATTACGTATGTTTTACCGTTACGTGAAATATTCATAACATTATTAATTTACATGTTCTACGTATTTTAAATTTTGACTGTTTTTCGTTCTCTCAAATTTATTTTGTATTGATACGTGCAACGCACGTATTTGTAGAGCACATGTTGCTTCCAAAAATTTTCTTGAGTCATGAATATTTTTCTTTTCATTTTTCTAGTCACAATTGTGCGATTTATTTTTAAATAAAATCCATTATGCCAAAATCTATTTTGTAGCCCACTAAAATTAGTTTAAAGTCCATGATTATTTTTGCACTAAAATATACATTTGAAATTCTAGTACACTTGCTATGTGTAACACACACATACATCTAACCTAATAAAAATTAATAATAAAATTTGTATAAAGAGTGTGCACACACATTGACTACACGTGCACATGTTTCTTACCATGGTTGAGAATGAGGGAGAGTGGTGTGAGTTAGTGGGAAGTGGAGAGTTATTTTGGGTAGTGGGAAGCTATTTTGACCACACAATTTTTTTATAAGTAGTCCCTACTTTTGTCATGAACAACACAACACAAAACAATAACAAAAGAGAGAAAAAGGGAGAAGAGCTTGCGGGTTGTGCTAGGAAGGGGCCGGCCATCATTTTTGGGGAGCTTTGGAGCATTTTTTAGGGTATCTACTACTAGGAATTCTACAATTGAGGTGGGTGTTTCTTCAACTTTCTAATATAGTTTTCTTAGTAAAATGTTTGACATGTGTGAATTGTTAGATACAACTTATATAGATTGAACATTCATGTTTAGATTATTTGTTGTTGATGGAATGTGTGAAATTATGATATGTTTGATTTGGGGGCAATTTAATAAGGTTCTGTTTTGAGTTATAGTTGCACTTCAAAAAAACCATAAGTATTTAACTAGATTGAATCTAGAGCTAAACTTTTTATAGGAGTATCTAGTATAAGTCAAGAACAACTCTTTCAAATTTCAAAATATTTGGATGTCATTTACTATTTTAATAAAATCTGAACTTAGGACTGGTTGGCAGTTGGCTAGTTGCTGAAAATTTGTATACTTTTCGGATTTTGATCATTTCGACATCGTAGATGAAGTATTTTGAGAAAAGTCAAAACTATGAACTTGAAGTAGACTCGTTAACTTTTTTGTAAAGTATAAGAAATCATTTTTTCATAAATAATTGAATTTATAATGAATTTTACAAGTTTGAAAGTGGAAGTATGTATAACAATTCGATCCTACTGTAAATTTCGAATAATTCATGATTATAGACATACTATTTTGGGAAAACTTATAACTAAAAAGTTATAGTAAACTTGTATATCTTTAATTTTATCTAAATAACACAAAGTTTCATGAAGTATATAATTTTCTATGATTTTTACAAGCAGCATGAGCTGCAGTTTTCAAATTTTGAATCTACTGTTTTGCCAATGAATTTAGACGAAATAATTGAGGATGAATTTAGATCTTAACTATAAAGTTGTAGCAGACTCATTTATGATTCCTATGAAACTAATAAATCTATTTTTGGAGTAGTATTGAAATTTATATAATTTTTTCAATACCATTGGGTTGATGTCTTTTGTCTAGTTGTCCCAAAACTTTTACAACGTATAAAATTGGATTTAAAATTGGAATGATTAGTAAGATGTACCTTATGAGGAATTAAGAGGCATTTAATTATCTTGTCAAGGGTTGAATTATGAGGTTTAATATGTGAATTAAGGAGAAAATGTGGGGATTGAATTGAATATAAAAAATGGAGTTTGGAACTAAATAAATACTAATTTACTTTTTGATTAAGAAGCAAACTTTGTTTATTTTAACTAGAAGTATTTTAAAAGTTTTATCATTTGGATTAAACTCGAGCTAGAATTATTTTGAGTTTATTAAAGAATAAAATTGGAAGTTGAATAGTATCTTGCATAGAAAAAGAATCTATCGAAGGTAGCTACAATTTCATTTGAAAATTCTATTAGAAGAGGGTGAATAAACCATCTATTTTACATAGAGAATGTTGATTTGAAATGTTGGATAAGATTATGAAACTGGTTATATAAATAACTGAGTTGTGTGAACAAGGAAATAATTGGATATGTGAATGAATAAAATTTCAAAATGCAAATAAATAGGGTATAAATAACTCATAGTGTTGTAAACATGAATTATGTTGATTCTAGAGGCTAAGTGAGACCCAAACTATGGACAAAGTGATGAAAATAATTATTGAAATTTGAGAAGTGGCCAATATGGGCTATCATTCTCGGTATATTATTTAAGACCGGTAGGAGGGTAAACTAGCTCTAGGTGGTTTTATTATTCATGTTTTAAACTTAAGGGTAGGCACTAGAAGAAGATGTGATGAAACCTGAGCAAACGTAAGTCGGGCATTTCTATATAGTTGGGCGGTGTACTCCGGGACTATAGATTCAGTCGGGCGGTGTACTCCGGGACTGTAATTGCCCTGCATCCAGTCGGGCAGTGTACTCCGGGATTGTGATGCGGAACGAGACGAACCTCAATTAAATTTGGGGTTATGAATGATCGGGCGGTGTACTCTGGGATCATGAATAGTAGGGCAGATGGGAGGCGGATCTCTGATATTCTGGAGCTAGAGCGGCACTTGCGGGATGTCCGCATGAGGTGGATTCTGTATAGTCGGGCGGTGTACTCCGGGGCTGGAATCCATACCTGTGGGGTGTCTGAACCTTGTTTTTTTATCGAGTATGATTTCATGGTGAGGGATTGAACCCTATAATGTGGAGTACGTAAGGGTTTGCCCTCGGACCTATGTAGTATGGGATGCATCGAATCCAAACAAGTATGCATTACTGTTATCGTAGTGTAATGTCTGCATTAGGCATTAAGTCATATCATGCACTGACACGACTAGGATAGTCATTTTTTCTATTTGCATTCAAGTTTGTGTTTGCTAAATTAGAAGAATCATTGTATTATAGCATTACGACAGTTGTATGCAACTGACGTGCCCACACTTTCCTAGTTGCATGATTGGACTTGCCATGGACTTGAAGTCACTATGATGAGTGGTTAAAAGATTGAAAAACTTTCATTATTGTGGATTGTATTCTATTCATTTAATTTCGATGTGTTGTAGTAAAGAACATGTTGTAAATATAAGTTTTAAATTCCTTGTAAATTTGTACAAATTTGAAGTAAAAGATCATATATTTGCTACGAATTGCCTGTGTTTGGAATTCGGGCCGTTACCAGGTGCACATACATTCTTTTTTGTACATGCCATGCTACACTATACATGTGTCTGTGTGTATGTGTGCACATGACTTGTTAGGTCATGTGAACATGGTTTGAGCCCATGTCTAGCTCATGATGAATTAGTTTGGACTCCAACCAATAATTTAAATTGGTGCGCAATCACATGACAAAATAAATTGTACATACACACAAAATTTAATGAAGACAATTAGTTACTGTCATGCCCCGCTTCCCAAAAATACAGAATACGAGTATATGACATTGCCTCAGCGAATGACTAACGTCACCCATAAGTTATTTATCCGATCAACTCAACAATATAATCAATACTGAACAATTGCGCAGGCAATAATAATAATCTCATGAACAATAATACTTGGAATAAACAATATGAGATAACCAAATACAATAATCCAATATCTAGAAAAATAATAGAAATATTCGGGTCAAAAGCCCACAATACAATGAAATGGCAATAGTTCAATAATTAAGTCTTCATGGCAAAACGATAATTTATTAAGCGGCGATGCAATCAATTTCTTCACCAATGTTGTTCTCCCAATGCATCAGGCAATTCTCCATCAACACCTGTAAATACTTCATCTAAAAAGAGGAGAAAATTGTTCTTAGAGCAAGTCGTGGACAACAAGTAGAGAAAGCAGGGAACAATGGAATAACAGTATAACAATGAGTCAGTGGATCAATAGGAATCAATAACATGGCCCGATAATCAATAATCAATATCACGGTAATCGATGCAATGGCTATAAACAATGATTCAATATTCAGTAAAAATAATCATTGATCAATAAAAATAACACTTAGCCAATATTCGATATCAACAGGAATAATGATGAACAATATGCAATGTCGAAGTGATGCAAATTCTAAGTCTATTAATCATTTTAATCCTAACTAATGTAGCACTTCATGCATCCCATTTATTTACCACATGGTTGCTACATGCAAACAAGTTACGTTTAGACTTAGTGGTGGGCTCTATAGTTCATGTACTCGAGAAATGGTATAAACGATTCTTTTCAGTATTCAGTTATTTAGTATCAATGTCCATGGAACAATATGCAGTTATCCAGTTATTCAGTCATTCAGACATTTAGTCATTCAGTAATTGTAGGGAACCCATGAGCTCTCTTCCAAGTACAGTCTCTATATTGTCCACCACTTGGGTCAATCGTTAAACCCCAGCTTGATTGACAGTTTTATTAATGCAACAATACAATACAATATGCAATTTATTAGATGAACGATAGTAACAATAGGGGAACAATAGGATGATAACTTGGAATTAGACAGTTAGGATGACGAAAATAACTTATTAGGATTATGCAATGCAACATACACACATTAATTCATGCAATACTACGATATAGCAATAATTAATATTTTAAAACTGAAAAGTGAAATTCTGGACAGCAAGAGTAGTTTATACAAAAGTGCAGTTTCCCTCTGTTTCAGAAATAGAAAACTGAATCAGTCAGAAATTCTAGAAAATAGACTTCCACACGGTTCGAACGCATATTTAAAGTTCAAAATCCAACAACAGCAGCTAGGTCAATCACATTGTTCTTTACAGATTTTATGTCCAGGCAGAATTTTGACATTGAATTACTACAATTTCAGAATCAGCAAAATCTCGATAATAAATTCATTAAAATATTTATTAGACACCGAAACATGTTAAGCAACAATATGAAAATTATCAGCATAAAATTTTATCATTTGATCAGTCTTTTTACTGTTTAAACATGAAACGTAAAAAAATATTGAAATCTGAAAGTAAAAACACAGCTATAATAAAACGAGCATAACTTTTGCTATACAACTCGGAATTCAAAATTTCAAGATATTCTGAAAACTAGAAAGATAATGCTACAACTCATGTTCATAAAGTAATTCATTTTAAGATCATTTACTGGGTCGAAAATAGCAGACAACATACAACCAGCAAACAACATACAGGGTTTTGGTTATTTTTCTTGAAATAAATTAATTAAACATGATGGGTATCAATTCAATCAGTCGATAAATTATGTAACCAGAATGATGAGTGCAATAACATGATCAATAAAATTAAGAAACACATACACATTAATTTAACAACATACAAACATCACTCGATCAGACAACATACAACCTAGCAATAAAATCTACGGTAGATTAATTGTGCTGTGATCATATGCATAATCCAATTAACGATACTATATGAGTGTATGAGAGATTTATTCTTTAGAGTCAAAAGTGGCACGATGTCAAGAATATTGCGATTAGCTCGTGTAAACCCTCAATAGACCCAACGAAGATGAACAATAACGAATAGGATCTACTTGCAAGAGTTTCAATAAAACTTGAATTTGGTACGATGTTCAATTCAAGGGGACAGTGACTTGCTTGTTAGATGGTTAATTCGAATATATAGAATAATGGGATGCGAATCCCGGGTGACGAATCCACGAACGGAAAACACGTGCAAACCACATGCAAGCGAATCGAGTCCACAAAACAGAAACACAATTACCCAATCCAAACACCAAACGCCGAACACGGGATCATGATCTCTCCTTCACAAAACACCAAACACAATACACCAAATCCCACTTCTGTCGAACAGCAAACACCAGAACACTTCCCTCCTTCTTCTCCACAGCAACATAGAGAGAGTGAGACGGCGGGAGGGGGAACGGCGACCGTGCGGCGAATGCAACGACTGGCAATGACTGGCAAGGGCGGTGAGAGGTGACTGGTGGTGGCACTGCAGTCAGGAAGCAACACAGCGACAAGAACAAGGACACTCGAGCGGCACTCTGTTTCGTGACGAAATAGGGGAGGAGACGAAAGGAGAGGAGACGACGGGAGTGTTCAGGGCTCAGGACGATGACGACGAGGGGCGAGAGGGTCACTGGTGGATGCGGGGGAGGATTGCGGTGGTCGACGATGGAGGGGGGGAGGGGGGTGCAAGGTTGACGACGAGCGGATGGGTTCAAGGTGAAGTGGGGTTCGGGACGACGATGGGTTTGGACGAAGGTGAGGGAAGGACGAAGTCGAGGATGGGGGTGATGACGAGTGTGATGATGAGCGGTGGAGAAGGTCGAGGAGGCACAGGGGCAGTGGAGGCGACGAAGGCGGTGCACTGGCGGTGGTCGAGGAAGAAGACGAGGAAGAAGGAGCAGCCGAAGGTTGAAAGCGACGGGTGGATTCAGGGTGAATAGGAGCAGGGTAGAGGATAATGCAAGACGGGAGGTTGGATGGAGGCATGGGGATTGTGGTAAAGGAGAAACAGAGAGAGGGAGAGAGGTTGAAAATGGGGATGTATAGTGTGGGGGGGGGGGGGGGGCTACTGTTGAAGCTAGGGTAGATTTAGGGTTAGGGTTTAGTAATAGAGTAGTATTTATAGGGGTTTAAGTAAGATATTAGGTTTTTGGGTATCGGGTCGGATCCAATAAGAGTGGGTTAATGAGTATTGGTTTAAATCTAATAACAAAATGGGTTATAGGGTTTTTAAAATATACATATGAACATACATTAAGTCAAATAATAAAATACAAATAAATAAGTATGTTCGGGCTTTACCAAAATACTAATAATAATAATAATGACAATAAGAACAATATTATTAATATATACAATAATAATAGTCACAAAATATTAATATTAACAACAATACCAATAATAATAATAACAATAATAAAGATAATAACTACAATTAATGTAATAACAATAATAATAAGATTAAAATGATCCAATAATAATAATATATATGCTTTAGACTCGAATATAAATATCCGATCAATAAGAAATATGAAGTAAGATCAAAACACACCATTATTCGAAATAAATAAATTTTTTGTTTAGAAAATACTTTAATAAAAGATCCAAACAGAATTTAACACAAAATAAATTTATAAAAATCAAATTATCGAAAATACAGGGAAAATACTTATTGGTGGGAACAGGGGTTACATTTACAAACACATGCAATCATATTCACATGTTTTATTATACAAAATAATTGCTCATTATTATAGATATACTATGCATTCTATCTCAGTTTTAGTTGAGATAA
This sequence comes from Hemerocallis citrina, assembly GCA_017893485.1. Lineage (NCBI taxonomy): Eukaryota > Viridiplantae > Streptophyta > Magnoliopsida > Asparagales > Asphodelaceae > Hemerocallis > Hemerocallis citrina. The sequence goes on along the minus strand of CM030367.1, from coordinate 1,025,741 downwards.
GCATACCCCAACACCGGTTCTACAAATACACCATTGTCGAGTTCCAAACATATCGAATAATAATATATTTCAATACTTACTCAATTAAGATTAAGAAAATTCATTAATATGTGCAACTCTCACTTGTGCACAGATTAATATAAAAAATAGATATATACCATTTTGCGGGGTCTTACAGTTTTGTTCTTCGTTAAAGGAGAGGAGGCAGGGGGATGGCAATCCGACTTCTAAGGTTGGTGAGGTTGAACGGTGATTCTCCAGTTGGGATTCACTTTGTTGTTCTGTAGGACCAGATCACACTTGGTAATTCATCGAATCCCCTTGCAACCTCGCCTAGCCTCTTTTTGAGGCCCTTCAGAATCTGTCGATTGGTGTTTTTAGCTTGTCCGTTGGTTTGGAGATGTGAGATGGAGGAGAAGCGATGGGTGACCCCTAGATCTATGCCGAATTGGTGAAATCCTTTACTAGTGAACTGTGTTCCGTTGTCGAAGACTAGTATGTGGGGGATCCCAAACCTACAGACTATATTTTTCCAAAAGAATCCTTGAATATTCTGCTCGGTGATGGTGGCCAACAGTTCCGCCTTGACCCACTTGGTGAAGTAGTCGATGGCTACCACTAGGAAAATTCTTCGTCCGGCTGCTAATGGAAACGATCCCAGCAAGTCCATTCCCTACATGGCGAAGGGGATAAGGCTCGACATGGAACTGAGGATTGCTTGTGGTATTCTCTTAATGGCAGAGTGCCTCTAACAAGGACTACACTAGTGGACATATTCTTGGGCATCATTGAGCAATGTGGGCCAATAATACCTGTGATTGAGGATCCTGTGTGCAAAGGACCTCGCACCTTGGTGGAAACTCCCAATTCCTTCATGTTGTTCTCTGATGGCATACTGTGCTTCTTCAAAAGAGAGAGACATCTCAAGTGGGGTCTGCCGTCGACTAAAGTGAAGGATGGTTTATATAGGAGAGTCACCAAGAGAGTGTATCTTTCAACCCTTGTCTGGATCTTCCTTGCTTCTTTGCGGTCTTCATGGAGGATTCTCTTTTCGAGAAAGTCAACCGAGTGTTTCATCCAATAGTATTTGGATGTTAAGAGGATGATGGACATGAGATCTAATTATTCCTCCTCGATGCTTGTCTTGAGTAGGACCTCGATGAGGACCGTGCAGTCAAGCTGTCACGCCTTGCTTCCCGTTATACGGAAGTACGGGCACGCAACTGAGGCCCAGCGAATGATATAAGTTTCCAAACTCACATCATTCATAAGTTGTACAAAAATAGCCTCAATAATATAAAATGTAACCACAACCACGCACGAAAGAATAATCACATAAACATGAATAATCCATGAAATGTATTACAAACTAACCAACATCTAGAAAGAAATAAACTTCAAATACAATGTATATAAAATAGCAACATTAGTAACTAGGAGAAGCATGAAATAAGATTATTAATGCAGGCAAAGATTTGACATCATTCCCTAGAGGAGTTGTTCACCAAGTCCTTCGATCATTCCCTCTCCAGTACCTCCAATCTCCACATTTAGAGTTGGGGGGAAAAAGGGTCTGTTAGAGCAAGTCACATACCGCAAGTAGTAACTAGAAAAATAGGAACAAGAAGCAGGCATAACATGGAAAGCAATAAGAACTGGCAATTTGATTATGGAACAAGCATGAAAACGAGAAACAATATAAGTAACACGAAAGAAACAAGAACTGACGATGTAATTGTAATACAACAAGATCAAGTGTAATGCAAGTGACAACTGGAACAAGTCTCAAAATATAACCAATCGGAAATATAACAGTAAACATGATGGGTAAACGGGAATCATGTAACTTGCAAACGGGATCATATAACTGGAATTATATAACTTGTAATAGAATCATGCACATGCTCAAAGTTAATCTTATGTCTATCAATATTTTATAAATCCTAACAAATGCATGCAATCCTGCGTCCCATACTACAGGTTCGGGTGCATACAATCAAGTTAATGTTTAGACTCTTATGGTGAATTCTGTAGGGTCATATACTCAGATCTTGCAGTGACTATAACAAGAATCATATCATGTCATTTAACCAGAATCATATCATATCATGTAAACATATACCGAGTCACTATTACGAAAACACGGACCCCCTTCTGAGTACACTCTCCTATATTGTCCACTAGTAGATTCTTTCCCTTTATTACTCTGGCTTTTTATACTTTTGCAACAATTATTCATGAACAATGCAACTAGTGAAACGGGTATTAGGACAGGATCAAGGAGGTATCAAGGGATATTCAATGCATGTTAAATAGTTCAATTAATTAAATGAAGGAAATTGACATATTTACAATCAAGAGCATGAAGTTGCAATTCTGCATAACAATACGTTGTTGTACGAAAATTCATTTTTTTCATTGCTACATAAAAAAGAATTAGGTACTGTCAGAGGTTCCAGAAAATAGACTTCATGTCGATTCCAACGCATATTTATATGACATATCATAAATAAAATAGCTAGGTCAACCAGATAGTTCTTAACTGGACTACTGTTCAGGCAGCAGCTCAGTGCAAGGCTCTTATATATATAAGTTAACTGTAAACTCATTTTAAAATCTTATAAAAATTATAAAGTGACTTCTAATTATATCTTGTACCATCCTGATAAATTTCAAGACTTTATTCCACTGTTAATATGAAAATTTAATTAGTTAATCCAAAGATATCCTTCAAAAATGGTATTCGAGAATTAAAAACCTAACAGTATCAAAATTAGGATATCTTGAACTCTACATGTCGGATTCTAAATCCGTCGGAAGTTCCCGAAACTAGATTCAGGTGGATACAACTCTTAATTATAAAGTTCCAACTGATTTATAGAGTAACTAGGTCAAAATCTCGCTGCGAGTTAGTACAAATAGAAGGGTACACAAATTGATGTTTACGATGGACATCGAATCACAGAGGCAACTGGAATGATTAAATGTAATACATAATGACTGATTTAAATATGTAAGGATATACGATGGTTAAATCAATCGAAACTTATAAAGAACACTTTTCATAATATAGACGGTAACGGTTTGCAAAACACAATAATCAAATATGAGTACTAATTGTGGGAGGTCAAATAAAATGCTTATACGAAACAATAAAAATGTACAAGATACTTGCCTTCACATGTGATGATTACGACGGAAGAAGAGCGGCGACAACCGCAAGAACAACGCGATAACAACAAGAATGGCAGCAGGCAACGGCAGCACAGCAATACGGCGATGTCAGCGGCACGACAGCGAGGACTACGACTGCAGTGAGGCAACAACAACAGTGAGGAGGCGGCGGGGTTGTGTTACGGTGGAGTTGAAGTTGGGAGGCAATCAGTGAAGAGGTAGAAGGAAGGATCGGGGCTTCAAAAAATGCAGCAGGGCAGGGTTACTGTCGACTGTGTTTTGGTGGTGGAGAAGGTGATGAGCAAGGAGGGAGGTCGGGGCGTCGAGTGGTTGCACGGCTACGAGTTACGGAGGCGAGTTGGTGGTGATCGGTGTTGTAGGGGTTGGGCATTGAGGTGCCGACGAGGTGTGGTGCAGGCAGTGGTTGTAGTCGCTGAAGAGGATATAGCGGCATCATGATGGTACTTGCGGCTGTCGATGGAGCTTCGGTTGTGTGCGGCGAGTGCAAGGAGGAGGGTGAGGCAGTGGTGATTGATGGTGACTGCGGGGGTGGCATTTGGAGGAAGAGCGGCAGCGAGGGGATGACTATTGGGGTTTAGCATGGTTGGAAGGATGGCGTCGAGTGGAGATGGAGAGGCGGTTGGAGGTGAAGGCAATGATCGGGGACTCAGGAGATGACGGAGTGATGGTGAAGGCTTGGTGGTGCTGGTGTTGGCGCTACAGTGGTGGACGGGACTGGCGTAGCATAAGGAGGCTCGGGATGGATTTCAGGAGAGCTTCCAGATGGAGAAGAAAAAGTGAGGGGGGTTGGCTGTAGGTGTTTAGATTAAGAAGTTAGTGGAATTTGTCATGCCCCGCTTCCCAAAAAGAGAATACGGAATAGGGATACGTGACTAAGCCCAGCGAATTATTTTCATCATCCATAAGCTATCAGTATCTTTTCAACATTTCACAAGAATAATCAGAGTCGGAAGAAAGAGAAGTCAACCACGCATGCATATATGAATCAAAATACCAACAGGAATACTTGAAACAAAATAAATTAATCTCAAATAAACCAGATCTGAACAAGTCAATAATCCCGGGTCACATTGCCCAATACAAAAATAATCCAGGTAATCAAGTACAATTGTTCAAGATAAGCAACAAGAAAATAAATAGATATAGCAAAATCTCCAGCAACTAGAATCTCATATCACCTACACCATCTGGCATCTGATCTCCAAAATCTGCAATTTAATAAATTGCAGAAAAAGGAAAAGAAAACAAAACTCCCGTCAATGCAAGTTACGGGCCGCTTGTAGTGCAGGCACACGTACATGGAAAAAGGGTAAACAAATAATATGAAAAAGACATGATAACAAAATAGAACAACTAGCATGCCAAGATGAACAAGTGCAAGTGGCATGTAACAAGTGTCAAGAGAACAAGTATCATGTAAACAAGTAACAAGTAACAAGTGTCACGAATCAAGTATCATGTGCAAGTAACAAGTAGCAAGTGTCACGAATCAAGTATAAGTAGCAAGTGTTAAGTATCAAGTATCATGTTGTTTCAAGTCTTGTATTATATCTATCTAGGTAGCACTTCATGCGTCCTAGATTTTTACCACATGGTTGCTACATTCAAACAGTTTCATTTTAGATTTCATAGTGGGTCATAGAGGGCAGTGTACTCAGGGACAATCCTCAAGTAATCAAGTATCAAGCCTCAAGTGTGAAGTATCAAGCCTCAAGTAACAAGTAACAAGCCCCAAGAGTGAAATATCAAGCCTCAAGTGTGAAATATCAAGCCTTAAGGAATGAAATATCAAGCCTCAAGAGTGAAATATAAAGCCTCAAGTGTGAAGTATCAAGCCTCAAGTCATGAAATATCAAGCCTCAAGAGTGAAATATCAAGACTCAAGTGTGAAGTATTAAGCCTCAAGTAATGAAATATCAAGCCTCAAGAGTGAAATATCAAGCCTCAAGTGTGAAGTATCAAGCCTCAAGTATGAAATATCAAGCCTCAGGTAATCATGTAGGATCTATAAATCCCCTTCCGAGTACACGTTTCTGTATTTTTCACTATTAGATCTTTCCCTTTAAACCCCGGCTTGGCTATTTATTATTATTATCAAACAAGCATGTATGTGTCACAAACAGGGCAAGTATGACATGGTATAAATAAGTAACAATCACTTGCTCGTTCGCAAGTGGCTAAAGTGGCGTCGAACAAAGTGTTGGACTCCGAACTTGTCGTTTAAGAGTTACGTATGTCTTTTATCAGAACATCATAGTTTTTGACAATATATTTTCAAGGAAAATAAACTAAATTTTTCATAAAATAGGAACTAAGCGGCTGTTTCTAAGTTGCGAGCATTTTTACATGCCTTTGGCCGTGTTGTGAACATCGGCCTTATTGATACAATAAAAAGAAACCTAAAAAAAGTCAAAGGAAGCTAGCTCTCTTGGAATTTCATCAGATGCTCAGCATTCTAAGTCCTTGGCACTTTCTTCCCACTCGGGTCTTCAAGTTGATACGCCCCAGGGTGAACAACTTTGGAGATCCTGTATGACCCTTCCCAATTTGGAGAAAGTTTTCCTTACTTGCTCGAGAAGGAGATTTCTAGTTTTCTAAGGACTAGGTTACCCTCTTTAAGGTTTGTGGGTCGAACTTTCTTGTTGTAAGATTGCTCGATCCTTCCCCGGTAGGTTTGTTGTCTAATGGATGCTCTCTTCCTGATCTCATCTATGAGGTTAAGATTGCCCTGGAGGTTGCGGGAGTTTTGTTCTTCATTGTAGGTGAGCAAGCAGGAAGAGGGTAGGCCAACTTCAAGTGGTATGACGGTTTCGGAATGTCAGGTTAAAGGGAGATTCTCCTATCGGGATTCATTTAGTGGTGCGGTAGTTCCAAAGCACATTGGGGAGCTGTTCAACTCACAATCCTTTCGCGGATTTATCAAGTCTCTTCTTGAGGCCAGTGAGAATTTGCCGATTGGCGTTCTCTACTTGACCGTTGGACTGCGAGTGGGAAATTGAGGAGAATCATTGCTGGATGCCGAGCTCAGTGCAGAAGTTGCAGAAGGTCGTCCCTGTAAACTGTGTCTCGTTGCCGGTTACCAAGATCCGAGAAATGTCGAACCGGCAGATAATGTTCTTTCAGATAAACTGATGTACCCTATTCTCAGTGATTGTCGCCAACGGCTCGGCCTTGATCCACTTGGAGAAGTAATCGATTGCTACTATAATGAATTTTCTTTGGCTGGGCACCGGAGGGAAAGGTCCGAGCAAATCCATCCCCCACATGGCAAAGGGGATTGGGTTGGACAATGAAGTGAGGTTAGCTTGAGGCATTCTCCGGACGGGTGATACCGTTGACAGGGAGCACATTGCCGAACGTGCTGTTGGGCATCGTCTAAGAGTATGGGCTAGAAGTAGCCATGGTTCAAAATTTTGCGAGCGAGCGATTTTGCTCCTATATGGGTGCCCTCGACCCCTTCATGAACTTCCTGGAGGGCATACTGAGCTTCTGCGGGGAAAGACATCGCAAGTAGGTCCTGTCGTCCACCTATGTATATGAGCGCTTGTACATAACTCCTTCAATAGGCGTATACCGCTTGGCTCTAGTTCTAATTTTCTTAGCTTCTTTGGGTATGGGAGGAGGGCTCCATTCTTGAGGAATTTGAACAGAGGCTTCATCCAATTCTCCGCTTGTAGTGGGGGAGGTACTACCATGAGCTCGGATTTTCTTCTTCAATGCTGGGCTTTAGGAGGACCTCAATCAGAACGGTTTGATCAAGCCCTTGGAGGGAAGACGAGGCAAATTTCGACAGGGCGTCTGCTTGGATGTTTTCTTCACCTGGGATGTAGATGACTTCTGCCTGCTGGAAAGTGGCTAGCAACTCTTTGACCTTAGCCAGATACTTGACCATGCAGTTATCATTAGCCTCGTACTCTCCCGAGACTTGGTTTACCACCAGCTGGGAGTCGCTAAATACCTTGACGCGTTGACCGCCAGCCTTGCATGCCAGGAATAGACCAGCAATGAGTGCTTCATACTCTGCCTTATTGTTTGACTCTCGAAAGTTGATGCGGAGCGATTAATGGAGAATGAAGTCATCTGGGCTGGTTAGGATGACCCCCGCCCTGCTTCCCTCAGCGCATGAGGATCCATCAACATAAATGCTCCAGAACGGGGGTTCCTTGCCTTCCTTGCAAGGGTAAGAGATAGTGATTTCCACTATGAATTTTTCTAGGGCTTGAGCCTTGATAGCGGTCCTTGGCTGATAGCTGATATTGTGTTGGCTTATCTCGATGTAGCACTTCATAAGGCACCTTGAATTTTCAGGCTTGTGCAACACTTTCTTGAGGAGAAGGTCGGTAAGAACGACCACCGAGTGGGCTTTAAAATATGGGCGGAGCTTACGAGCAGCCATGACCAGTGCGTAGGCCATCTTTTCTATCTTTGAATAACAGAGTTCGACGTCCCGAAGGACCTTACTCACATAATAGATTGGCCTCTGGGCTTTGTCTTCTTCCCTCACTAGGACGAAACTGAGGGTTTGTTCTGATGTGGCGAGGTAAAGGTAGAGGATTTCCACTGGCTTGGGCTTACTCATGAGTGGGGGGTTCACCAGATATGCTTTGAGTTGGTCGAAGGATTCTTGCTGTGATTGTCCCCACTCAAAGCCTTTCGTTCCTCTTAGGGCCCTGAAAAATGGGAGACACTTCTCCCCTGACTTGGAGAGGAAGCGTCCTATGGCGGCGAGGCGGCCTATGAGCCTTTGTACTTCCTTAACACTGGAGGGGGGAGCCATATTAAATATGGCTTGGATCTTCTTTGGGTTGGCTTCTATGTCCCTTTGGCTAACCATAAACCCTGGAAATTTGCCAGACGATACCCCGAAGGCACATTTAGACTGGTTGAGCCTCATGTTGTTACTTCGCAAGACATCAAAGACTTCCTGAAGGTCGACCATATGGTCCTGCTTCCAGAGGCTTTTCACCAACATATCATCCACATAAACTTCCATGTTCCTCCCAATTTGTTCCTTAAAGACCTTGTTGATGAGGCGCTGATATGTTGCTCCGGCGTTCTTTAGCCCGAAGGGCATGACGCGGTAACAATATATGCCTTGATCGGTCGTGAAAGAAGTCTTCGAAATATCAGGGGGGAACATCCTGATTTGATTGTACCCAGAGAAAGCGTCCATAAAGCTCAAGAGTTTGTGACCAGTAGTGGCATCAATTAGTGCATCGATACTAGGAAGCGGGAACAGATCTTTTGGACATGCCTTGTTCAGATCTGTTAAGTCGATACAAATTATCCATTTTCCATTGGACTTTTTCACCATTACGATGTTGGAAAGCCACTCGGGGTAATTAACCGCTAAGATGAACTGATCCACCAAGAGTTTATATACCTCTTCTTTGATGGCTTGTTGGCGGTCCGGTGCAAACTTGCGACGCATCTATTGGACGGGTTTTGCTTCGGGAGCTATGCTGAGGTGATGCATGAGTAATTCTTCCGAGATACCAGGTATATCGGAAGCAGTCCATGCGAATAGGTCTCGGTTCCCCCTTATGCATTGGACGATGTTGGCTTTGACTGGCTGGGGAGGACTTTGCTCACTTGGAACGTCCTGGTCGGGTTGATATGGCTAAAAATTGGACTAAATCGGGTGCGAATCTTAAAGCTCTTTGGGGTAAAAAGGTAATTTCACCTACAAACGGGTCCAAAATGGGAACTGGACTTTTCTTCGAAGCCCAATAACCCAAAAATGGATCTGTCTTATTGGGTATGGGTAGCAACCCGTTACAAACCAATTCAGATGTTTAAAGAGTATTTCAAATTTGTGATTATCTCTAAGAGGCGGTTTTAACTAACTCTCTTATCATGAAACGATTTAAACTCTACATCTTATCCAAAAACACCGGGACATAGGGATAAATGATTATCTTTAAACTGTCTCTATAGGCGACTATAACAATCCCTCTCCCCCCACCATAACAAGGTAATCAATCTTTTTTCAAAAAAAGCTCTTTCATAATCTTCCTGATTACTGACAAGAGCGTCGGAGGGTTCGTCACCGGGATCCACCTCGGTGTATCGAACTTTGTTGCAGGTCAATGGCAGCGACAAGAAAACAGTCAAACGTCGGTGAAAGTCAACAGGTTTGCTTTATTGTTCATCTGTTTTCTCCCACACCAAAATTAGCAGCAACAGATTGCGCCGTCTGTAGGAACCGAAAAAGCAATCCAACCTTATTGTACTGGTGAAGTTGTTTCCCAAGCCATGCCCCCAAAGAAGGTAAAGGCACCAGTCTCCAGCCACAGAGCCACTCCCGTTCCTCCTCCTCCTCCTTCCATGATGTCCTCCCTCAACCCATCCAGCAAGTCCAGCAACCGCAGCCTGGACTGCCTCTTCCTCAACCTGTTCAGCAACTGCAGCCTGGTAACCTCTTCCTCAACAACCTCACCCCCAGCAGGCCCCTCAAAGGCCTCAAAGAGAAGCTGAGGGGCCATCCTATCAGAGCCGTCAAAGGCAACCTCCTCTTCACGACCATGTCTCAGTACATAACCCTTCATCCGACTCCATGGCCTCTCACAGCCGTCCAACGCCAAAGGATCTCCAACACATTATTGTCAATCGACAACATGGGATAGATCTTTGGACCCGCTTGGATGAGAGGCAAAACCACGACAGGATCCCCCACCATGAACATCAAAAGGGTCCTGTAATTCGGTCCCCTAGAGCCCGATCTCCCCGTAGACCAGATTATAGAAGATCCAACTCTCCCAGGAGGCTGAGGGAGTCACCCCCGCACCGTCAGAGGAGGAGCCCCACCCCGACCGGTCGGTCCGCCCCAAGGGACCACCGCAATTGGGAGGCACCAATCACAAGGGTGGAGTTTCAAGATTTTCAAGAAGTCATTTTGCGGGCCCCTAATATTGCTCCTAACCGCGATCAACGGCCACCTAGTCCTCAACCTGCCCCGAGCCATCACCATCGCACTCCCAGTCCTATTCCCAATGAGGATGAGTCATGGGGGTCAACAAAATACGACCGGAGGGAAGACTCGGTCTACCATCATCTCCACGAGATAGAGAGGTGCCTTGGCAGACTTGATAGAGAAGAGGAACAACAGGCGAGGAATTTCTGCCCAAGCAGGCCTCCGTTCTCCAGGACCATTATTGAAGCCCCGATCCCAGAAAACTTCAAACCCCCTCACTTTGAGTCATACAATGGGGAGTCAGACCCCGCTGACCACATCGAGAGTTTTAAAACTCTCATGATGATTCACCAGGCTTCGAATGCGCTCCTCTGCAAGACCTTCCCGACCACATTCAAGGGCCGGCCAGAGAGTGGTACTCCCGACTGGCCCAAGCCTCCATCTTCTCCTTCGACCAGTTCAAAGGGCTCTTCCTTACCCATTTTGTGAGTAGTTGTCGTACCAAAAAGACAAGCACATCCTTGCTGGCACTCACTCAAAGGAAGGGCGAGCGATTGAGAGACTATGTCAAGAGTTTCACCACTGAGGCCCGGTCAGTCGCCTCCCTAGACCAGTCGGTAGCCTCTGCTGCTTTCCGACACAACATCAACCACGTTGACTTGAAAGCATCTCTCACTAAGAAGATGCCTCTTGACTTCTCGGAACTCCTGCTGAAGAGTGAGAAATATATTAGGGCAGAGGAGGCCCTCCACCCACCTGAGCAGAAAGAGCCCATGTCCGGGAACAAATGGAGGGGTGCTGAAGATGAAGGAGCTAAGAAGCTCCAGAAAGACAACGGTGGCCAGCATTGCCCCCCTCCCCACTTTGAGAAGTTTACTCCTCTTAATGCCAGTGTTTCAGCCATCCTGATGGAGGTCGAGAAAGAAGGGCTCCTCCCCCTACAGTCGAAGATGAATACACCGGGCAAGAAGAGAAACAGGGACAAGTGGTGTCGCTTCCATAGGGATCACGGCCACGACACGGATGATTGTCGGGCCCTCAAAGACGAGATTGAAGCCCTCATCCAGAGGGGGAACTTTCTAGTTTCGTAAGGAAGGACAGGGTAGATCCTCCTCTGCCCCCCAGAGGGGCTAATAAGCAAACTGAGCGACACGCCGAGACCCCAAATTCTGAAGCTGAAGCTATCCTACAACTCATACACAGAGGCCCAGTAGGGGAGATTCGAACTCCTCCCGAAAAGATTTCGTCCGAGAGGTGAACTTTGTGCAAAACCATCCCCCCCCAAGGGCCTTGGGGTCCCTGTTACCTTTTAAGACAAGGACTTGGAAGGCATCCGAACGCCCCATTGTAATGCTCTTGTAATCAACCTCCATATGGCCAACTTCGATGTACGCCGAGTCCTGGTCGACAACGGCAGTTCGGTCAACATCCTTTTTCTAGAAGCCTTCCAGGGTCTTAAGCTGTCCAGAGATCGACTCAAGCCCGCCGGCTATACTCTCCATGGGTTTTTCGGGGTGCCGTAACGATCGAGAGAGTGATAACTCTCGATGTACCCACTGGCAAAACCCCGATCACCCGAACCGAGTCGATGGATTTCATGGTCGTGGATGTGAAGGCTGCTTACAATGTCATTCTGGGCCGACCCGGCCTAGCTGATCTCCAGGCTGTACCCTCAGCCTACCACATGAAGATGAAGTTCCCCACCACAGCAGGAGTGGAAGAAGTGAGGGGGAGCCAGAAGATAACTCGCAAATGTTATATGACTTCGGTTGGAGGATCAGTCCTCTCCCTTGAAGCCTTTGAACTCCCCCAAGGGAGTAGCCAAGCTATATTAGAGCCGATCGACGAGTTGGAAGAAGTGGCCTTCTCAAAAGGAGATCCGACCAGGACATTCCAGATTAGTAAAGTCCTTCCCCCTCCCGTCAAAATCGACATTATCTGATGTATAAGGGGGAATCGTGACCTGTTCGCTTGGACCGCAACCGATATGCCTAAAATCTCCAAAGAACTTCTCATGCATCATTTTAGTGTTGCTTCTGGGGCCAAACCCGTCCAAAAAAAGCGACGCAAATTCGCTCCAGAATGCCAGCAGGCAATCAAAGAAGAAGTGGAGAAACTTTTGAATGCTCGGTTCACACAAAAGGTCAACTATCTCGAATGGCTGTCCAACGTTGTAATGGTTAAAAAAGCCAACGGGAGCTGGAGAATATGCATTGATTTCACGGGTCTGAACAATGCTTGCCTGAAGGATCTATTCCCGCTCTCGATCATTAATGCCCTGATTGATGCAACCTCCGGACACGAACTCCTAAGTTTCATGGATGCCTTTTTCGGGTACAACCAGATCAGGATGTTCCCTCCAGATATTTCAAAGACCTCTTTAGTAACCGATCAGGTCTATATTGCTACCGGGTCATGCCCTTCAGGCTAAAGAACGCCGGTGCCACTTATCAGCGCTTTGTTAACAGGGTCTTCAAAGAACAGATTGGTTGAAACATGGAGGTCTACGTAGACGACATGTTGGTGAAAAGGATCAGCAAACTGGATCATGTCTCCGATCTTCAGGAAGCCTTTGATGTGTTGAGGAGACACAACATGAGACTAAACCCGAACAAGTGTGCCTTCAGCATCTCATCCGGCAAATTCCTTGGGTTCATGGTCAGCCAAAGAGGCATAGAGGCCAACCCGGAAAAGATTCAAGCCATTCTGAACATGGCTCCTCCTTCAAGTGTCAAAGACGTAGAGAGGCTAACAAGACGTTTGGCGGCCATAGGGCATTTTCTCTCCAAGTCAGGAGAAAAATGTCCTCCATTCTTCAAGGCCCTTAGAGGGGCAAAAGGCTTCGAGTGGGGGCAACAGCAGCAAGAGTCCTTTGATCAACTCAAGGCCTATTTGGTCAACCCCCCGCTCTTAAGCAAGCCGAAGCCCGGGGAAGTCCTCTATATATACCTCACCACTTCGGAACAGACTTTTAGCACTGTTCTGGTAAGGGAAGAAGATAAGACGCAAAAGCCAATCTACTATGTGAGTAAGGTCCTCAGGGACGCTGAACTCCGTTATCCAAAGCTAGAAAAGATGGTCTATGCGTTAATCATGGCAGCCCGAAAGCTCTGCCCCTACTTCCAGTCTCACTCGGTGGTTGTTCTTACCAACCAGCCACTCAAACAAGTCCTCTACAAGCCCGAAACTTCGGGGCGCCTTATGAAGTGGTCTATAGAGTTGAGTCAACATGATATCAACAATCAACCCCGAACCGCTATCAAAGTGCAAGCCCTGGCAGAATTCATAGTAGAAAGCACTATCCCCGATCCCAGCATAGCAATAGAGGAACCCCCGATCTGGATCGTGTATGTTGATGGGTCCTCATGCGTTGATGGGAGTGGGGCTGGGGTCATTTTGACTGGCCCTGATGACGTTGTTCTCCAATACTCACTCTGTATTAACTTTCGGGCATCGAACAACGAGGCTGAATATGAGGCTCTCATAGCTAGGCTATGTATGGCACGCAAGGCCGGGGCTCGGCGAGTTAAAATATTCAGCGACTCGTAGCTGGTAGTGAACCAAGTATCGGGGGAGTACGAGGCAAGAGATGGTCGTATGGCCAAATATTTGGCCAAGGGCAAAAAGCTGCTGGCCTCTTTCGAAGATGCACAACTCTAGTGAATCCCTCGGGCCTAGAACAAACCATCTTGACAGAAGTCCTCATGAGACCGAGCATCGAGGAAGATGGTCCCGAACTAATGGAGACGCTGCCCCTAGTACACGGGTAGAATTGGATAGGCCCTTTCTTAGGTTCCTCAAAGATGGGATCCTCCCTGCAGACCCTAAAGAGGTTCGAAAAATCAGAACCAGAGCCGAGCAGTACATGCTCATCGAGGGGGTCATGTACAAACACTCTTACACTTAAGTGGATGACAAACCCTACTTGAGATGTCTATCCCCTGAGGAAGCCCAGTATGCTCTAAAGGGGGTCCATGAAGGGATGTGTGGCGCTAACTTGGGAGCAAGATCCCTCGCCCGCAAAATCTTGAATTATGGATACTTCTGGCCCACACTCCTCAGCGACTCCGAACAGCACGTTCGCCAATGCATCCCCTGCAAAAAGTTCTCAATAATGCGCCGCTTACCACAAGCCCAGCTCTCCTCCTTATCCAGTCCAACCCCTTTCGCAATGTGGGGAATGGACTTGCTCAGGCCATTCCTTCCAGCACCGAGCCAGCTAAAGTTCCTTGTCTTTGCAATCGACTACTTCTCCAAATGGATCGAAGCCGAGCCTCTAGCGACGATCATTGAGAACAGAGTCCAGTGTTTCTTTTGGAAGAACGTTGTCTGCCGATTCAGTGTACCTCGAATCTTGGTAACGGACAATGGGACCCAATTTACGGGGGCAACCTTTCGCAACTTTTGTATGGAACTTGGTATCTAGCAAAGATTCTCCTCGATATCCCATCCGCAATCCAACGGTCAAGCAAATAATGCGAATCGGCAAATTCTCTCCGGCCAGAAAAAGAGACTGGACAAGTCTGCGTAGGGATTATGGGTCGAGCAGCTCCCCAATGTGCTCTGGATCTATCGCACTACTAAGAGGACTCCCACAAGAGAATCTCCCTTCAACCTCACTTACAGCTCCGAAGCTGTCATCCCACTCGAAGTCGGCCTACCTTCGCCCCGTTTGATTGCCTATAATGAAGAGCAAAATTCGAACCAGCTTTGGGACAACTTGGACCTCATAGACGAGATATGAGAAAGATCCTCCATCCGTCAGGAGACTTATCGACGTAGGATTGAGCATTCCTACAACAAGAGAGTCTGTCCTACTAATCTCAAAGAAGGTGATTTGGTGCTTAGAAAGTTATCAATTTCTTTTCCAAGCAAGAAAGGCAAGCTATCACCTAATTGGGAAAGGCTGTATAGGATCTCCAAAGTTGTCCGCTCTGGTACTTATCAACTTGAAGACCCGGGGGGTAAGAGAGTGTCAAGAACATGGAATGCGGAACACTTGATGAAGTACCAAGAGGGTGTTTGAACACCATTCCAGGCAACTTCTAATCCGAGAGCATTCCTATGGTTGTCTTCCTTATTATTTAGTTCACTCTTCCAAATGTAATAATGGCTCGCAACTCAGAAGCAACCACTTAGTCGTTTTTAATAAAAGCAATTTCTTTTCTCAGAAAATCCATTGTCTTGATGTTCGGGTTATCTTACCCCGAAACGTACACTAAGTATAAAAACTCCCTTAAAAACAAGTTCGGAGTCTAACACTTGGTTCGATGCTACTTTAGCTACTTGCAAACAAGCAAGCGCGAAGTAGCTCACCATTCGAAATTGCTCCCACAACTGTTGAAACTATCTTAACGACAAGTTCGAACTCCAACACTTGGTTCAATGCTACTTTAGCTACTTATGAACAAGCATGTACAAAGTAGCTCACCATTCGGAATTGCTCCCACAACTATTGAAACTATCTTAACGACAAGTTCAGAGTCCAACACTTGGTTTTATGCCACTTTAGCTACTTGCAAACAAGCAAGCGCGAAGTAGCTCACCATTCGAAATTGCTCCCACAAGTGTTGAAACTATCCTAACAATAAGTTCGGAGTCCAACACTTGGTTCGATGCTACTTTAGCTACTTTCAAACAAGAAAGTGCGAAGTAGCTCACCATTCAAAATTGCTCCTACAACTGTTGAAACTATCTTAACAAGTTCGGTGTCCAACACTTGGTTCGATGCTACTTCAGCTACTTGCGAACAAGCTTGTACAAAGTAGCTCACCATTCAAAATTTCTCCCATAACTGTTGAAACTCTTGGAAAAGTTAGCAAAGCAATTACTCTAAAAGAAGCTCGAAAAATGTGATATATTATTTCATCAAAATTGGGGATACAAGTTTTATTCAAGACCAAAAACTCATACAAGACAAACTACAAAATTACAAGATATCACCCTAGCTCATCCAAGGAAGGGGGACGCTCCGATTAAGCGATACGCGGGGTGGGCGAGCGCCGTGTGGTTCTCTTCTTGTCTCCACAGAAGTCTCTAGGCTAGCGAGCCAAGTCGAGCTATCAGCACCCAAGGCCTGACTGTCGCTTCGATAGACGCCCCGCTCGACGTGCCGACCACGCCACTTTGCACGTCCCCAGGATTTCATGGGGCAGGGTCGTATGGTGTGCTAACTTATGGAACGATCTTCCTTGTGTATACTCCTCCCATGGGCAAGAGGTGTTCCTCATGTTGCTTCCTTCGGAGAGTCGCTTCAAGCGAAGATTCTCCGCCTCTAATTCAACAAGTTGCTCCTTGAGAGAGTCGTCGGTGATTCTGAGCTTCAAGCATGGTACCCCGCTTGTACTCCTCCCCTGAGATGGCTCTAAGATGGTCCTTCGCAGATGAGCCGCTTCAAAACTCTTCTCGAGCACCACGTTCTTCAGCTCGTCCCTCTCCGACCTCACTTTGAACAATGAGTTCCTCAACTCGTCCCTCTCCGCCCTTACTCTAGACAACGAGATCTTCAGCTCATCCTTCTCAGTCCCCACCTCCAGTGAAGCCTTTTCCTTCGGTGTGGCAAGGTGCCGAACAGCTTTCATGCAGGAGGACGAATCGCCGAGGAACCCGTTAAGCTTTCTGACCTGCCAGTCCGGGACAAATATCTTCTTGTGTTCCTTAGTCTCGGTAGTTAAGGGGGAACCTCCAACCCCAATGCCACCGATAGGGGGAAGGCCCTAGCTTCAGAAGAAATCAATGACACGACGGGTGTAACCGGCTGCTGAACCACGACGACCGCCTTTGCTGATTGCTCCACGGCAGCAGCGAGAGTCTTCACCTTTGGTGAAGAAACCTTGGTGGCCACTCTCTTCCTTTTCATAGGGGCCTTGCTGCCCAAAATCGCACGCTTTGCCAACATATCGTCGAAGTCACTCGATTCTGCAAAAGCATAAAAATACCGAGGTTAAAAGCAATTCAAACTCGATAGTCAAAGAGGAAAAGGGGAAAGTTGCGCCGAACTAAAAGTAAAAAGCGTAGTGGGGTTTATAATGCTAAGACCACCCCTGAAGATTACCTCCTCAGTCAAGTCCTTCCAATCGAACTTCGATCGATCAAGGAGTATCTGAACCATCGCATCTTCTTCGTGGCTAAGGATTGGGCTCTCCTTCACCCGCTTCGAAACTTCCTCGACCCAAGGTTCTCGACTTCAGATGAGGAAGTACTTATCCCTCCAATTTTTGATCGAGTCAGGGTAGCTGACGAGCTTTGCACCATGCCTCGGGGCCAAGTAGAACCTAAATTCTGACTTCTACTGTTGGTGAACCCAGTAGACAGTTCGCAGCACACTCAACCGAGGCTCGAGACCTGCAGCTTGGCAATGAAGGACAATCCCGTTGATTAGCCTCCACACGTTCAGCATAAGCTGAACTGGGCTAATCCTGTTCCATCGCAGAACTTCAACGACAAAAGGATGAAGAGGCAATCAAACACCGGCTAAGAAGGCATCGACTGGACAAAAGCACATCTACTGGCATCGGAGAATTGGCCCTCACACCGGTCCTAGCAACATCAAGTCAAATTCCTTCAGAATCTGAAAGCAGTACTGGATCATAGTAAGATCTGCTTTCTTGAGAATAGAGATGGTCTCGTCAACTTCCGATGTCTCTCGAGCTGTATTCTCCTCAAAACTCTGCCCCATACCGTACATGATGCGTTCAGCCATGTTCTCCGGAATATCCCGAATCCTGTGAAGCTTAGTCAATGGCCCAGGCAGTCGGCCGAAGAAGACCCTACTACAGCCTTACCCTTATCGATGGCAGGGACTTAACTAGAGGTCAACTCAAGGGCCGGGATGGGGGAGATCTCCTGCCTAGGAGGAATGCTAGAAATTCTCTAAAAAATAAGTTAATTTATCTGAAGTTACCTTGATTTGACGGAAATGAACAAAATAGATCACCGGAGACAGAATATTCTGCCGGAAGCTCCCGTTAGACAGCAAGAAATCGCTGAGTAAAAATTTTGAGAATGAGCAAATGAAGGGTGGGGGTGGAGATTTATAGAGAAATAGCTCAATGGCACATTCACCAAGGTTAAAAGGCCCCCATTAGCACAAAGGCCAGGTCCATTTACCGTAAAATGACAAGAGGAGAAGGACAAACCAAGAAATTGACTAGTCAACGGTCAACGACGCCACGTGTCACCCTCCTGGACTTCGGCAACCAGTGCTAGCATTCTAGACATCGACGTCCAAATGCGAGAAATGGCATTGACTGGTCAACGGTCAAACAGTCAACGACGCCACTTGTTGCTCTCCTGGACTTCGGCAACCAGTGCCGAGTATTCTTGCCACCGACGTCCAATGCGAGAAATGGCACTGACTGGTTAATGGTCAAATGGTCAAATCGCCATGTGTCACTCTCCTGGACTTCAGCAACAAGTGCCGAGCACTCTTGCCACCGACGTCCAAATGCGTGAAAACACATTGACTAGTCAACGGTCAATGGTCAACGCACCACGTGTCGCTCTTCTGGACTTCGGCAACAAGTGTAACACCCCTGCCTTTAGCTCAGACAATTTATACAATTTAGAAGACAAATTATTTATAGTATAGTACAACTGCCCACCACAGGCTGTCTCTCAAAAGGTGGTTAACAAGATTGGTGACACTTGATCTTAGGGTATGTTATTTATAGATAATTATTTTTGTTCAATTTCCGATGTGGGAAAATCTCCTTTACTCTTCTCCAGTGAGACCTCTCCCCATGCCACGTCACCCTAAGGTGACGTCAGCCATGAGCAACCAAGCAGCGTTCTGCTTGTTTTTCTCCTTTCCCCCCGTGGGCCCCCACCTACAACTGATGCCCCACGTAAGCACAACAACTTCCCAAAGCAAGCCATCTCATATATTCCATTTTCATTTAATTCCATCTAACAGCCCCATAGGAAAGTCCTATAGGCCACCTACCTCTTATTATATACATACATATATATATATATATATATATATATATATATATATATATATATATATATATATATATATATATATATATTATATTTATATGTTTAGAAATTATGGGGTGTTACACACACCGCCCTTTAGAAATCAACGTCCTCGCTGAGCACGGGGCATGCGCAATCTAATGCAGGATCTACTTTCTAGCCGTTGTGGAACATCTGCTCTTCTATCCGCCCGATTATCCATGATTTCAGAATTCACCGCCCGATCAATAATAATCCCAGATTTAATTGAGCTGCCCGACTAATTATGATTCCGGAATCCACCGCCCGATCAATAACAGTCCCGGATTTAATTTAGGTTTCACCACAGTCCCAGAATCCACTGCCCGACTGGGACTATAGTCTCGGAATCCACTGCCCGACTATATAGACATGCCCCACACTCGGTGTCGAAAGTCAGCTCTAATACCATTTGTAACACCCCTACCCTAACTTAGACAATTTATACAATTTAGAAGACAATTATTTATAGTATAGTACAACTACCCACTACAGGCTGCCTCTCACAAGGTGGTTAACCGGATTGGTAACTTTTGATCATAGGCTATATTATTTATAGATAATTGTTTTTGTTCAATTCCCGATGTGGGACAATCTCCTCTACTCTTCTCCCGTAAGACCTCTCCCCATGCCACGTCACCCTAAGGTGACGTCAACCATGAGCAAATTCTGCTTGTTTGTCTCCTTTTCCCCCGTGGGCCCCCCACCTACAACTGATGGCCCCACGTGAGCACAACAACTTCCCAAAGCCAGCTATCTCATATATTCCATTTTCATTTAATTCCATGTAACACCCCCATAGAAACTCCTATAGGCCACCTACCTCTTATTACATACATATATATTATATATTTATATGTTTAGAAATTATGGGGTGTTACAACAAGTGTCGAGCACTCTTGCCACCGACGTCCAAATGCGTGTAAACACGTTCACTAGTCAATAGTCAACGGTCAACAGTCAACGTGCCACGTGTCGCTCTCCTAGACTTCGGTAACAGGTGCCATGCACTCTTGCCACCGACGTCCAAATGCGTGAAAACATGTTAACTGGTCAACGGGCAACGGTTAATGCGCTACGTGTCGCTCTCCTGGACTTCGGCAAAAAGTGCCTAGAACTCTTGCTACCGATGTCCAAATGCGTGAAAACACATTGACTGATCAACGCGCCATGTGTCGCTCTCCTTGACTTCGGCAACAAGTGCCGAGCTCTCTTGCTTCCGACGTCCAAATGCATGAAAATGCGTTGACTGGTCAACGGTTAATGGTGAACGCACCATGTGTTGTTCTCTTGGACTTCGGCAACCAGTGCTAAGCATTCTTGCCACCGACGTCCAAATGCGTGAAAACACGTTGACTGGTCAAACGGTCAATGGTCAATGCGCCACGTGTCGCTCTCCTGGACTTCGGCAACAAGTGCCGAGCACTCTTGCCACCGACGTCCATAATGCGTGAAAACACGTTAACTGATCAACGGTCAACAAGCCATGTTTCGCTCTCCTGGACTTCGACAATAAGTGCCGAGCGCTCTTATCACCGACATCCAAATGCGTGAAAACGTGTTGAGTGGTCAACGGTCAACGGTCAACATGCCACGTGTCGCTCTCCTGGACTTCAGCAACATGTGCCAACCGCTCATGCCACCGACCCCCAAATAAAGGATAAACGTATGCCTCCCGATGCACGCCCACGATCAGAGCGCTCAGATCGCGCCACTTTGTCGAGCAGTAGATCCATCATTTAATCTATTGAAAAATCGCACCAGCGATATGATCAATGCTCCAGATTGCACCACGTCGATATTCCCTGATTAATTCTTTTATTTTTATTATTAATTCGAATTAATTATTTAAAAATTGCTAAATTTTTTTGAGGGAATTAATTAAAAATTCTAAAAAGTAAGTATAAATTTAAGAAAATATTTTTGAACTCCTGGATAAATAATTATTAATTAGAACGATTAATTAATACTTTTTGAAAACATATTGTTACTTCGCAAAATTGGATAAATAATTTGAAAAATAATTTAAAAATTAGAAAAATTTTTAGAAAAATCCAGAAAATTTGGAAAATCATTTTGGGCATCTTACAAGCTCAGACCGACATCGTTACACCTCGAGCAAGATCCAAACTCCCTCAAGAACTCCGATAAGATCCGGTACGCCGTTAGAATAGTAAAAATACTCCTCAAAGGCTATTGAACTCAGTCTTCGGAGTGGGGGTCTCGTGATATGGCTAAAAATGGGACTAAATTGGGACCATTCAAATCGGGCACGAATCTTAAAGCTCTCAGGGGTAAAATTGTAATTTCACCTATAAACGAGTCCGAAATAGGAACTGGGCTTTTCTTCGAAGCCCAATAATCCAAAAACGGATCTATCTTATTGGGTATTGGTAGCAACCCTTTACAAACTAATTTAGATGTTTAAAGAGCAATTCAAATTTGTGATTATCTCTAAGAGGCAGTTTTAACCAACTCTCTTATCATGAAACGATTTAAACTCTACATCTTATCCAAAAACACCGGGACATAGGGATAAATGATTATCTCTAAATTGTCTCTAAAGGCGACTATAAAAACTCCTCTCCCCCCACCAAAACAAGGCAATTAATTTTTTTCCACAAAAAACTCTTTCATAATCTTCCTGATTACTGACAAGAGCGTCGAAGGGTTCTTCGCCAGGATCCATCCCGGTGTATCAAACTTTTTTGCAGGTCAATGACAGCGGCAAGAAACCAGTCAAACACCGGTGAAATTCAACAGGTTTGCTTTATTGTTTCCAAAAAGAATCCATAAATTCATTTGTTTGCTCCTACACCGAAATTAGCAGCAATACGGGTCTTCTTCAGAAAAACCCACTTCTTCTAACTCATCGACCGGCTCCGAGCCGGCTTGGTTGCTCCCTTGGAGGAGCTCAAGGGTTTCAAGAGAGAGGACCAGACCCCCTACCGAAGTCGTGTAACATTTTCGGGCATGCTCCTGGCCCCCCTGACTTTTCCCATCCTTACGGTGGAAGGGAATTTCATATTCATATAGAATGCAGAGGGTACGGCTTGAAGCATGGCCAGGCCGAGACGGCCAAGGATGGCATTGTATGTCGTCTTTACATCAACAACCATAAAATCTATTAGCCAATTCGGGTGGTTGGGGTCTTGCTAGCGGTTACGTCAAGAGTGATAACTCCCTCGATGGCCACTGTCACCCTGGAGAATCCATGGAGAGTGTAGCCTGTGGGTTTGAGGCGGTCTTGAGACAACTTAAGGCCTTGGAAGGCCTCTAGGATGAGGATATTGACAGAGCTACCATTGCCGACTAGGATCCGGCGTACTTCGTGGTTGGCCATGTGGAGGCTGATTATGAGAGCATCACAGTGAGGCATTCGGATGCCTTCCAAGTCTCTATCTGAAAAGGTCATGGGGACCCCGAAGCCTTTGGGTGGAGGATGGTTCTGTACTGAGTTTACTTCTCGGATGAAGGCTTCTCAGGAGGAGTTCAACTTTCTCCTCATTGGGCCTCCATGGATAAGGTGCATGATTGCCTCAGGTTCGGAGTCAGGGGACTCCACAAGTCTTTCAGCTTGCTTGTTCGCCCCCCGGGGTGGAGGAGGATCACCTCTGTCCTTCCAAACGAACTTGGCCAGTTGCCCTGTAATACCCTGATTTTTCATTTAATGAAAAATTATTTTATTTGGCACGTTGTGTGCACGTGCAATATTTTGGTTGAATTGAATCTTATAATTATTTTTATTGTGATATGTATAAACATTTAAATATATGTTTTCAAACTATTTTTATACAAAAGCCTTTTCTTTAAATGGATAGAAAGCCATATTTTAAAGCCTTTTCTTAAAGCCCAAAATGTAAATTATTTATTTTAAAATAACTATTTTGGCCCATAAAACTAAAGCCCATGGATTAATTCATTTTAAAAGTACAACTTGTCATGTAGAATATAATTTAAAAAGTCTATTTTATTTTTATGCAAAAAATTAAATGTACAATTTTGGGCCTAGTGCTTGCACGCGCACTACACGTACACGTGCAAGTGCACTTCCTTAGGCATGGCCGGGTACACTTTTTTTTGGAGGGAGATTCAAAAGTTAAATGGTAATCATGGTGGTGGTTATTTAGATGTGGGTAGTTATTGTAACTCCTACTCTCATCCTAGCCTTCCATCCTACAACCAACCAACTAATCCTAGCCCTCCATTCTAGTTGATTTTTGGTATAAATACCCCCCCCCCCCCTGGCTAGTTGTTTTGTGCTTAATATCCCTTCCAAATCTATAGTCTAATTACTAGTAGTTTGTGAGTTAAAAAGATTGAGTGGTGAGTGGGATTGTGCTTGCATTCTACCAAGGAGGAGAAGGGCCGGCTAGGAGCTTCGGTGGTGCTTGTGGAGCTTGTGCTCGCATCATCTAGGAGGAGGTGCATCTCATTTGCAAAGGACATAGTTGCTATTGTGTTTGTTTCTCTCCATACAAGGTGGGTAAAATTCTCCATATTTCTAAAGTAGAAATGCTTCTTAGAATGAATGAATGATATTGGGTTTAACTTTCCTTATTTCTAATTAGGAATCATGCTAGTATTATATTGAAAGAACGATGCATGAAAAATATTAATAAGAGTACACTCTTAATTGGAGAATTGACCTATGAATTGATTGGAATGTGGGTGTAAATTGTATGTGATTGGATTAGTAAAAATCTAAGTTGGTATGGATTAATTATAACCATGAATGTGTAATTGGCTAATAAAGAGATTAGTGGTATTAATTGTTGAGAAATGTCGAAAAGGAATCTTTCTAGTAAGTCGACTTAGGACCTTGTAAGTCGACTTACGTACTCATTTAAGTCGACTTATGCTCTTATAAGTCAACTTCTTGCTTAACTTATTTCCTTAAAATCATGGATGTTTCCCCCCTGGACAGTCGACTTACTACAGTATAAGTCGACTTGTACTGATGGATTTTTTTGTTATAAACTGGAATGTTCTATTTTCCTAAAATTACATGGGACTTTATAAAGATAAATTGGGAATTATTGCATGAATTAAAAATGTGATTTGAGAATGACAGGTGTAATTAGAACTATGATTTTGACATGTGTATTTTTGGGAAAGTATACCTTGCAAAAGAACTGGAAATGAAGAAGATTAGTATAGTAAAGATTGAAGTGACATTATGTGATAGATGTATGAAAATATGAATTGTGAATATTCGTTAGTACTTCTCATTTTGAGAACAATGTGATAACCATGAAATGTGAATTATTCTTGTTGAAGAATAGCGCAACAAATTATGATGTGTGATTCCTTAATTTGAGATTTTAAACTGTTCAGTCGACCGAATGTGTGTAGCAGTCGACTGTATAGAACTTGAGAAATTACATAATTGAACTCTGCGGAATAGCAGACTGTGTTGAACGACAGTCGACTGTCCTGTGATTGATAATTGAAATTGGAACACTGCGGAACAGCCGACTGCCATATGCAGCAGTCGACTCTTCCGAGCGATTATTGAAGAACTTTATTTGACTGAACAAGTCGACTGGAAGAGCTCCAAGTCGACTGTTCAGAAGTACTTTTGGTATATCAGAAACTCTATGATTGGTTTATAATAAAGGTTATGAATCTTATGTTGATTGTTTGGTTATGACAGTGAATTCAATTTGTCTTTACGTGAACTTACATGAAGTGAATCATTTATTTGAATTATGAAAGTTGTATGAATGAGAAAGCTATGAACATGGAAAAGAAAATCCATTGCGATTGTGAAAAATGAACTTATGAGCTAGTAACGCTCAATGTTGAAAATTGTGAATTGGAATTGAAACAAAAGAGTAGCTAAGTCTCCCCCGGCATTTGGAAAGAAATGAAATGAATATTGAAAAGAAAGACCAAGGTTGGTCATGTTGAAATGAATGAATAAGTCCGGTTTAGTGGAGAGGCTAACTCGAGAGCTTTGATTTTGTTCATGATTCTAATAAAAACTAAGGATTAGTACATAGTGGAGATGTGATGAAAATAGGAGAAAAACACGAGTGAGGGCCATCGGATTTGCGGCGGAGAGTATTTCACAGGTTCTTCACGATGAGTCGTGACATGACGTGGATACGGCTCCAGGGTACCGTGGCGGCGAAGAGTATTTCACAGGTTCTTCACGATGCGTCGTGACATGACGTGAATACTGCTCCAGGGTACCGTTCCGGTGGTGACACTTGTGGAATGTTTGGTGACTGCGTGAGGATCGTGTGCCATGAAGGAGGCTGAATTGCCACAGATTCTTCATGATGAGTCGTGACATAACGTGGGATTCCCCTCCAGGTTTTCTGTACACGTGCTTGCACTCATAGATCATCTAGGACACCTACCGTAGTTACAGTAGTAGATTAAGTCATGGCGGGGATTGAACCCTACAAAGATGAAGAACGATTAAGAGGCTTGCCCTCGGACCTATGTAGTATGGGATGCATAGACTCCGAACAAGTGTGCATTAGTGTCATGTAACATAAATAATTGCATCAAGGATTAAGTGCACAATCACAACACGACATCAATAGGGTAGCCCCTTTAGTTGTAATGTAGTCCCTTTAGTTGTAATGTGACAAGTTTGTGTTTGCTAAATATGGAAAATTAAGTTATACTATTTCCGGCATAGAGAGGATGGCCGTGTATAATGATCGTCGGTTGAATAAACTGACGTACCCACAGTCTTATATGCAGGTAAATTATATGTTAAAGGTTAAAGAGGAATGGATGCTTAAAGATTATACCATATTGTTGTACATTTATTTAAATGTTGTAAATTTTACTTCCGCTGTGCAATGTAATTGTAATAAATGATGTAAACTCTGATGTAAAGTGAAAAGTTTAAATTCCTTGTAAAATTGTACTAAGAAAAGCGAAAAGATCCTGTAGAACATCTCGAATTCAGTGTATTTGGGATTCGGAACGTTACATGCCCTCTCTGAATGAGGGGCTTCGATCTTGTCCTTAAGGGCCCGACAGTCGTCTGTGTCGTGGTCATGGTCCCTGTGGAAGCTGCACCACTTATCTCTGTTCCTCTTTTTGCTAGGGGTATTCATCTTTGGGGGAGATTGGAGCAGCCTTGCCAACCTCCATGAGGATAGCTGAGACACTGGCATTGAGAGGGGTGAATTTTTCAAAATGGGGAGGAGAGCGGCACTGGCCATTGTTGTCTTTTTGAAGCTTCTTAGTGCCTTCTTCATCTGCACCCTTCCGTTTATTCCCAAATAGGGGCTCCTTCTGGTCATGTAGTTGGAGGGCTTCTTCCGCTCGAATATACTTCTCACTCCTCAGTAGAAGCTCCAAGATGTCCCGGGGTGGCTTTTTGGCATGGGATACCTTTAGGTCGGCATGGTTGATGTTGTGTCGAAACGCTGCTGAAGCCACCGACTGATCGAGAGATGCAATAGACCGAGCCTCGGTGGTGAAGCGTCGAACATAGTCTTTCAGGCGCTCGCCCTTCCTCTGACTGAGTGCCAGCAAAGATGCGCTCATCTTCTCAGATCGACGACTGTTGATGAAGTAGGTGAGGAAGAGCTTCTCAAACTGGTCGAACAAGAAGATGGAGGTGGGGGACAGTCGGGAGTACCATTCTCTCGCAGGTCTCTTCAATGTGGTTGGGAAGGTCTTGCAAAGGAGCGCATCTGAGGCTTGGTGAATCATCATGAGAGTTTTGAAACTCTCGATATGATCGGCTAGGTCTGACTCCCCGTTGTAGGACTCGAAGTGGGGGGGGGGGGCTTGAAGGTCTCAGGGACCAGAGTTTCCATGATGGCCCTGGAGAAGGGAGGCGTGTTCCTGCAAAAATTCTTGGCCCGCTGTTCTTCTTCTAGGTTGAGTCTACTAAGGCACCTCTCCATCTCTCGGAGACGGCGATGGACCGAGTCGTCTCTCTGGTCAATTCGGATCGACCCTCGGGATTCTCCTTCATGAGGGGTGGCATGGCGAGGGCTAGGTGCATGTTGATCATAACTCGGGGCATGGCGATGTCTAGGTGCACGTTGATCTTGACCTGTGGCAATTTTCTGGGCTCACCGGATGTCCTCTTTGAAGTCCTAGAACTCTGCTTGAGTGGCCGATGCCCCTCTATATCGACGGTCTCTTAGTGCTGATCGACTTGTTAGGGTGAGACTTCTCCACTAAAGACGTGGAAGGGACTCCGTTTGCCTCCTTGAGGAGGGGGTTCTTCTAGATCTTGGCCAGTGGGAGGACCAGACTCTCTGGGCCCTTCGGTGCTCGGGGCGAGGGAATTCATCAAGGGCTCGCCTCTCATTAAAGCGAGTTTGGAGGTCTACCTTCTACTAACGGTTAACAATGACTTGTCGGAGATCTCCCAGCCCTGGAGGACTTTGAAAGGCTAGGGAGTTGGTTGAAGGATTTTGGATCGAGGCATGGTCATGGTGAGAGTGTTGTCCCTGACGACTTCGACGGGAGAGCCCCGAGGTAGTTCCCCTGGACCTGGGAGGAGCCTGTTGAGAAGGAGGCTGTTCAGGCTGTGGTTGCTGAACCTGCTGGTCTGGTTGAGGAAGAACATCTTGGTGTAGAGGAAGAGGAGGAAGATGGCTGGCTCTTCAGCTGGATGTTGCCGCCTATTCTTTTCCCT
Source organism: Hemerocallis citrina (assembly GCA_017893485.1). Taxonomy (NCBI): domain Eukaryota; kingdom Viridiplantae; phylum Streptophyta; class Magnoliopsida; order Asparagales; family Asphodelaceae; genus Hemerocallis; species Hemerocallis citrina. The sequence continues at coordinate 998,007 of CM030367.1, read as the reverse complement.
TCGGAGGCATGGCTAGAAACTACTTTTACCGGGGAAGTGTGTTTGGATTGCCTTTTCTGTTTCCTACCGACGGAGCCAATCTGTTGCTACTAATTTTGGTGTGGGAGCAAACAGATGATTTGTGAATTCTTTTATAAACAATAAAAGCAAACATGTTGACTTGTTGCCGGCGTTGACTGTTTCTCAACCCTGCCGCTGACTTGAAAGTGTTCGAAATACCAAGATGGATCCCGGCGACGAACCCTCCGATGCTCAATCAGTAACCAAGGAGATTATGAAAGAGCATTTGCGGGGAAAATATTGATTACCTATTTATGGTGGGGGTAGATGGGTATTTATAGTCGCCATTAGAGACAGTTTAGAGATAATCATTTATCTCTATGTCTCGGTATTTTTAGATAAGAAAGAGAGTTTAAATCGTTTCATGATAAGAGATTTAGTTTAATCTGTCTCTTAGAGATAATCATGAATTAAATCACTTTCTCACTGACCCGGGTTTGTTTGCGATGGGCTGTCGCCCAAATCTTGTAAAACAGATCGGTTTTTGGATTATTAGGCTTGGAAAAGGCCCAGTTTCCCATTTTTGGACCCGTTTGTATATGAAATTACTGTTTTACCTCTAAGAGCTTTGAGATTCATGCCCGATTTGAAAGGTCTCGACTTGGTTCTATTTTTAGCCATATCAGTATAATATATCGAAGGTGAGATGCTCTTTTGTCTTTGAAGGAATTCTACAGTCTCCTCATCAAGTGTGTGAATTAGCTTGTGCAAGTGTTTCTGAAATTTGACAGATTAGTATGTGCAAGGGTCCCTCTATTTTTCTATCTTGGTTTTTTTTAAATGAACATACTTTTAGTCCAACTTGACCACTGGATAGTTTTTGGAAACCATGATAAGTTTGTTACCAGTCCTAATTAATTTGGTTTGATGTGTATAAATCCTAATTGTTTATGATCAAGTATAGTAAGTTTGCATTATTAGTCCTAATTAATTTCAATTGATGTGCATAAATCCTAATTAGATTATGATTGTTTAAATCTCATGTCTTGTTAATGAGCCTGAAGAAGGCCCGGACTTGTTAAAGAGGCCCGTTTCTGTTGATCTACTTGTAGAACCATTAAGATCTGTGTTGAAATCGTATGCCTCTGATTTGCTGCGATTTTTACCATTATCATAAGTCCTCCACTCTAGGAAGACAGTTTTTTTGGCTTTCAGGAAGTAGTTCGCCTTAAATCAGAGTTCTGGGATACAATCTTAACTTTAACGGACGATTTGATAAACCAGGAACTGATCAGAAGCTTCTGGAAGCGGCGAATATTATTTTGGACTTTTTAGAATTTTTACTAATTTTTCCCAATTAATTATTGATTTTTCAAAATTTTAATTAATTAGTCCAATTATAAAAAAAATTCAAAGATTTAAATTAATATTTCGAATTTAATAATTATTTTTGGAATTTTTAAATTAAAATTTCAAATTATAAATGATTTTCGGGAATTTTTTATTAATTTATCTGATCTGGCACAAATTTTGGATCGATCACGAGCATTGACAACGCCTGGCTCGCCTGCTGATGAGATTGGATGGTTGCGATGAGGGGTGTGTGATGATGAGGCAACATGGATTCATCTGAAGTGTTGACCAGTGCAGGGCTCGCCCGCTGAGCGAGATCGAATGGTCGAGAAGCGAGCGGAAGGGGATGGCGACGTGGCCTCATCTGGCACATTCATCATGAGAGGCGAGTATTTCTAAGGGATCCAACGGTTGTCGTCGACTGTGAATACCCCCTTGCTCCCATGACTGTGACCGCTTCTCACCTGAGGCCATCATCGCCACGGTCAAACCCCAGGTCGAGGTCCTCAACACCGATTCCCAAAATAGACCACTTTTTTAACTAATTCCCAAAATAGACCACTTTCGAAACTAATTTCCAAAATAAACCACTTGCAGTACTGAACTGTGTCATCTTTTGTAACTTGGTCGCAGTTCTCTACTGCGTCCTACATACATACCAAAAATGTCCAGATTCCAAAACTTGGTTTAAAATTTCTCAAGCCCAAAGAAGTCCAATGGAGATATATGCCTCAATAATACGTAGGCAGCAGTTGCGTTATTTTACTTTTTATAAATGTAGAAAATGATTATATACTGATTACATTACAAACTGATTACATTAATTCAGTTGAAATTACAGTAATGCATACATTACAAACTGATTACATATTGATTTGATTAGAGACAGCAATCACTTTAGTATACAAGTACATGCTGGTTTCTTCTCCAACGGGTAGGAAAGACTACTGATTCTGCCTCTTTTTCAATGCAGAACTAGCAGTTGTACTCCTTACATACACTTCCATGCGCCACCATTAGACAGAGGCAATAATTCTCTGGTTAGGAGGTTGAAGTAGTAGTGGGTGTAGCAGTGTATTTATAGTACATTACAACTTACTCCTCTTATTCATGCTATTTGGTGCATGAATAGGTGGTGTGCATGTCAAGAAATTGAAAAGTAGCATGAATACATTGTGATACCCTCTACTACTTCATCCTCCTAACCAGAGAATTTATGCACTCTGCCTAATGATGGTGCATTGAAGTGTATGAAGGGAGAAGAAGCTGCTACTCATGCATTTAAAAAAGAAAGAAAATAGGCAGAATCAGAAGTCTTCCCTACTCGTTGGGGGAAACCCAGCATTTACTAGTATACTAGTATGAACATGCATCTATCTCCCTCCTTAAGCTCACATAAACTCAACATAATCTCACATATTTGTATACATGATCCATTACTACACACATTAAAAAAAAAATTCCATCTCCGAAATTTTTCTCTTTTTTTCATCTTTTTTTATTTCTTTTTCCCCTACTAGATCATGTTTAAGGGGAACATGATGTTCAAGAGAATACTTCACTTTTGAATATATAGGAGTTGAAGATAAATTTAAAATTGATTTGTCATTGTTCATTGATTTGGCATGTGAATCGTTGATACACATTCCAGCAAAATACTGTTTAGACAGTTTGCATAGATTTTTCATAAACCTCATTGATACACATCCCAAAAAGATAATATTAGCAAATAAAAAGCATAAGCACAAGCCAATATCACTAAGGCCGCAGTTGGCAACTCTGGCCTCGAAAATACTAAGGCCGTCGTTGACAACTACGACCTCAGTTTTTTTTTTAAATTTAAATAATACGTTAACCAGTTTGCATTGACTTGGCATTGACACACATTCCAAAATAGACCACTTTTGGTATTTTGCATTGATTTGGCATTGATACACATTCCAACATAGATCATTTTAAGCACATTAAAAACATAAGCACAAATAGCCAAAATGGGACAAAATTTTTACTGAGGTTGCAGTTGGCAACTGCGACTTTGAAACTTCCAAGTTTCCAGACACCAGACAACTATCTGGAAACTTCGAAGTTTCATAGTCGAAGTTGCCAACTGCGACCTAGTTGGTGAGGCTGCTCTTGGCAACTGCGGCTGTGGAAACTTCCAAATTTTTAGAGAGTTGAATCCTTTGATCTGTAACGTGCAAGAAATCTAAAACTTCCATAAAACATTAAAATAATGGAGGCCGTAGTTGTCAACTGCGGGCCTCAGTTATATCTCCTTTGGACTTCTTTGGACTTGAGAAATTTTAAACCAAGTTTTGGAATCTAGATTTTGTTGGTATGTATGTAGGCCGCAGTATGGAACTGTGACCACATTACCGAAGTGGTTGCAATTCGGTACTATGAGTGGTTTATTTTGGAAATTAGTTTGTAAAGTGATCTATTTTGAGAATTAGTTTCAAAAAGTGGTATATTTCGCGGGGGGGGGGGGGGGGGGGGGAATCCTCAACAACCGCTTTTCATGGACGGATCCCGACCACATCGTCACCAAGCGTGCGGTGCACATGATCGCCGAGCTCGACAAGAAGGATAAGTAATCCAATCAATCAATTCATGTTTTTTGGAATATGGTGATTAGGTTGTTGATCTGCGACATTTGTTTGGCCTCAGAGGAGATATTGAACGTGATTATGGAGGCCGGAGCACCGCTGGCACTCGTGAAGCAGCTGACGGAGCCGCCGACGATCGATGGTGGTGATAGGGTGTACGAGCACGATGTCGAGAAGGCGGGCGCGTTTTCTTTAGGGTGTTCCAGGCCGGCCGCCGTCGGTTGCCGGAGGTCTCCTCCTTGGCATCACTCCATGCGCGATGCTAATGAAAATGGAGACACAGAGGAAGAAGATGATGAACAGAGAAAACAAAGTCTTTATTCATGTTCAATTCCATTTACAAAGCTAGGTATTTATACAAAAGAAAGACACATGCATTGCACGTATTAGGACATCGCAGTTAAGCCGTTACACGTGTTGTTGGACTTTTAACCTACTTTCCATACACTTTTACAATTTAACCCCCTAAAGAAAGAATATTACTGGGGGACTGATATGCACACCCAAGGACTGATACGCAACTGGCAGACTACTTCTCCTTCATCCCATAGCTTCATCCCTGTTCCTCTCTAGCCATCTCTCCTACCGTCGACTGACACCCTGTCCAGATCCAAGGCTTGGATCAACACTACCCCATCAAAAGATGATTCCAGGAGTGACCGAAACCCAGGGAATCGCTAATACAGATCCCAATAGATCTCACAAGTGGCATCACTGCTTTCCCCATGTCACCATTGTACAAGGACTTCTGATACTGCAATTCCTCGCTTGGGGACCATGCGACGGTCAAGGATAAGGGCAGGCTACAGATCTTCTTCGACATAGTAAGAGGGTAATGCAGTAGACACCATTGCAGAGTGTTGATCTCGACTGACATGGCCTTTCAATTGAGAGATGTGGAACACATCATGTATCTTAGATTCCGCAGGCAACCTTAGTTTGTAAGCGACAGCTGCCACTCTGGCTAGCACATCATAGGGTCCATAATATAGAGATGAGAGCTTGTGGATTTGCCGACCTCCTATAGAGACCTGCCTATATGGCTGCAATTTCAAAAGCACCCAATCCCCTACCGCAAACTCCTTCTCAGTTCTATGCAGATTAGCTTGAATCTGCATACTCCCCTGAGCTTTCAACAAATTATCCTTGAGTAATTGCAGGATCAAGTCTCTTGAAGTCCGGCCTTCCTCCACTGCTGGGACCCTTGCAGACTTAGGGACATAGGATAGTATAGTTGGAGGTGGCTTTCCATACACTGCTTGATAGGGAGTGATGTTTGTGGAGCTATGCACATGTGTATTAAAGCTAAACTCTGCCCAAGCTAGCCATTTTGACAAATCCTGAGGTCTATAGGCAGTAAAGCAGTGAAGGTAAGTCTCAAGAATCCTATTCACCACTTCAGTTTTTCCATCAGACTGGGGATGGAACGCAGAGCTTATACACAGCTTGGTTCCTTGTAGAGCTAGCAATTCTCTCCAGAAATTGCTAGTGACGATGGCATCATGATCAGTGACAATGCTCTTAGGTAGCCCGTATAACTTGAACACTTGCTTAAAGACTGCAGCAGCCACACTCTGGGCAGTGAATGGATGACAAAGAGGAATGAAGTGGCAGAACTTAGATAGGCGATCAACCACTGCTAAGATAGTTATGTAGCCCCCACTTTTTGGCAAACCCTCAATAAAATACATGCTTACATCATCCCTGAGATGATCAGGTATGGGAAGAGGTTGGAGCAACCCTGCGAAAGAAGTGCTCAAGTACTTGTTGTGTTGGCAAACATTGCAAGATCTGATAAAATTCTGTAGATCCCTCTTCATTCCTTGCCAATAGACTATCTGTTTGAGATCATACCAGGTCTTATCCACCCCCATATGACCCCCTTGAGGAGTAATATGCACCTCCTCCATGAATAGCTGCTTAGCTGATGAGGTCGGACATAAAAGAACTCTTCCTTGGTAATAACAAATGCTTTCAACCAACCGAAGTCTATCATCCACTCAAGCTGCTAACTTGTGACTTATGTCTACACAGAATGGATCACTTAGAACCAATTGTTGCACTTGAGAGAACCAAGAAGTTTGGATAACTGAAATGGCCTCCAAACAAGCTTCTCTTCCACCCTCAAACTGTCGAGAGAAGCTATCTGCAACTACATTGTCTATTCCTTTTTTTATACTCTTCCACAAATCTATATCCATGCAATTTCATCAGCCATACGTGTTGCGCTTCAGTATATAATCGCTGCTCCAACAGATAATTCAAAGGCTTATAATGTAATGCCCCGAATTCCAAATAAGACCGAATTCGAGATTCCACAGGAGCTTTACACTTCACTTCGTACAATTTTACCAGGAAATTTAAACTTTTCATCATACATCAGAGTTCTTTATATTGTTTACACAACGGAAGAATAAAGATAGAATAAAACTATGAAAATAATATACAACTTATACATCTTTAACAAGTAATAAATCAACAGCAACGAAATCAACTTTACTCCTTCTTGAATATGTCCAATTCCTGCATAATAAGCCGTGGGCACGTCAGTTACTTACAACTGACGAAAATATTACACTCGTCCATCCTCTTTATATCGTAGATATAACGATCTCAGTACTTTAACAAACCACAATTTTGAATGCAAATAAAGTGTTAAATGTGACTACACTAAACATATAAGTGTATGCGATGCCTTAATGCCTAATGCAGATATTTTACACTAAGATGACACTAATGTTAGGGTTATATACTGAAAGCATCACTTTTGTATTAACTTTATTTCCTTATTTTTTTGAATGAGAATCATATGGGCATATGTTTGCATATTGTGTTTTTTATAATATTAATGCAAGTGTCTGATATTCTATAAGGTTGATAATATGGTGTGAGGTGACACACAGAAGATCATATTATCAGTTCCCTATGGAATATATAAATAGTTCACAACCTAGACGGACTTGGACAATCCATTGGAAAGGTTGTAGTGTAATCTGGTATTAGTCTGTCTTGACTATAGGTTTACACTAGTGCACTTTGTGTGTATTGAACAGGACCACTTGATGTTGTTCTCTTTGTACTGACTACAAAAGAGAACAAACACCTCTGTTATTATGGATGCTTATGCTCTTAATCCAGATATAATAACAGACATGTATATGCAGTGTGCATTACTTTGACTCATAAATGAGTGAGATTCATTATGGATCAACAACCTCTATGAATTGGGTAATTGCATTGTATGTATGATGGGCTGTTGATTGTAAAAGGAATCCATGTCCCGATACGTCAGGTTGATGATGTCCCCTTAAGGAGCTCATAAGGATTGTCATGTAAACCCTGTAGGTGGATTACATCCGACATGACAAATAAAGTTGAGTGGTACTACTTAAGGATAAAAGATGTTGATCAATATAGTTGTCAGTAACTTAATTTGATCGACGGACATTCGATATCTTAACATGGGGAGTTGAACGAGCATATAATAAAAGGAGCCCATAAATATAATTTGCGATTAGGAAGGTAGTGCAACAATAGCTCCTTAGTGGACCGAGCTATTGTTAATGGGCCTGAGTTGTGTGTTCGGGCTGAACACAGGATACCCAGATTCGTTAGGAGACCTAACCCTAATTTCTCCTCATGGTCCCTGCCGTAGCCTTATATATATCCTCTATTTCTCTGGCCGTCATTGACAATCTGAAATATAAGATTTTTTCTCAAAACTCGTGATTCACGTAAGGAGAGAAAGAGAGATCTGCCAAGGAGAAGAAAGGTTGGGAGATCGTCGCCCACACGACGACCAACCCGAGGAAGGAATACGTGCAGAAGATCTTGGGGTCGCTGTCGTCTTCTTCTCACCGCAGGTATAATTTGTGAACCCTAGATTCCGCTATATAGGGTTAGATCATATTTTTAATCTGTTTATATTTAACGATCGATACGCACACCAATCCGTAGTCCTGGGAATCATCTCAGTTCCATCAATTGGTATCAGAGCCGGTATTGGATCTGCGTATTGATTGTTACATCCATGTTGTCCAATAAAACTTGTGTTGTATGATAGTCGGTAGATGTAGATCTATTCTAACTCGGTTTTGCAGGCATCTTAGATCCAACTATTATGGTCCAATGCATGTTTTGTTTGTGTTGTTGTTGTTTTGTGGATGTAATTATTGTGTTGTTGTTGTTTTGTGGATGTAATTAATATCACGAGGGTTGATCATGCTTAAATTTTTAATTTTTCAATCTAGATTATGTGTGAACTCCTTCGGGAGGCATAGGATTGATGTAATTTTAATTTTTCAATCTAGATTATGTATGAACTCCTTCGGGAGGCATAGGATTGATGTAATTTTAATTTTTTTTTTATCGATCGTGATGGCGGTGGTGGCAGTTTCTGATGCCGGAGGAGATGCTGTTTTAGGCAGTCCGGAGATCGACAGATGGTTTTCAATGAAGAAATCGGCAGCCAAACCTTTAAAAAAAAAAAAAAAAAAAAAAAATCGGGGCGCTGCCCCGAACCCCGCGACTCGACCGGGCAGGTCGAACCCCGTATAGCTCCGCGCAGGGTCAGATTTGGGCTTCGCACAGTCGGGGAAGAATCAGGAAAGATGGCCATAATAGTTGGATATTTATTTTCAAATTTATTGCCATTATTGCTTGTTCTGATTATGCATGTTTATTATTTTGTGATGTTTTTTTTGAAAAACTAGGATCACATTAATAATGGACAACATGGACATAAATTAACTTGTAGAAAAATCCTCATTGTTAAATAACTAAGTGGGAGAGGGAATTCATTTAACATGAATCCCACGGTCTCCATTGCTGGTTTGTAGGTGATATAATTATATTTGCGTGTTGGCTTTAGTGCTTTCCTCCATATCGGATGAGTATAATTATGGATCACCAGTACAAACTTCCTTAGGGATAATTGTAGAAAGTTACCTAGTATGTGTTCACTTCTCCATCTGAAGGAACTCAATACAAGATAATGGACTTAGTATTAAGCAATGGTATACACTTAGATACAAATAATGGTATCCTCCCCATCGGAGTCACTGCTATTATTTGTAGGACCAGAGCAAGACCAACAGATTAATTTTATTTGTCATAAAATTGTGTTGACATGATAGTAAAATTAATAGGAAAAACCTACTTGAACAATTAATTGAATTTGTATACGTCCACACTATCGTGGCATGCTAAATTCATGGTGTTTAAGGTGTTGGTGAATTTTTTTTATTATTGTTTTGAGGGAATCAATATTTAATTAATTCAAAAAGTTTTGCCCAACATAATTTTTTTTATGTCATTCTCAGGATTTCAAAAATGGGTTCTTTCAGTCCACTTATGGTGATTCTTAAAGAAAACAAACTTACTGGCCCTAATTATATTAACTGGAAACGTAACTTGGATATTGTCTTAACTGCTGAAGAGTACAAATTTGTACTCAATGAAGTATGCCCACCTAAGCCTGATGCTGACTCTGATGAAGAGGCCAAAGAGGCTTATAAGAAGTGGAATAAGGCAGATGAGATGGCGCGGTGTTACATTTTGGCATCTATGTCAAATGTACTGCAGCATCAGCATCAGGCCATGTCCACAGCTTATGATATGATGTACAACCTTAAGGAACTCTTCGGACATCAGAGTAGAGCAGCTAGGCAATTTGCTATGAAGAGTTTGATGAATGCATCTATGGCTGAGCGGACACCAGTAAGGGATCATGTTCTCAAGATGATGGGTCATCTAAATGAGATGGAGATCCTTGGTGCTGAAATCGATGGGGAAACCCAGGTCGATATCATTCTCGGGACTCTGCCTAAAAGTTTTGACTCGTTTTGCCTTAATTACAACATGAACAAAAGGTTGTATACTTTGTCAGAACTTGCAAATGAACTACAGGATGCTGAAGCTCTCTTCAAGCAGAATGCCCATGTTTATGTGACTGAAAAGGTCACTACTTCTAAGCCGAAAGGTGGTAAGAAGAAGAAAGTTCAGAAACAAGTAAACTCAGCAAAGAAGGGCATGGGACCTCAAGGCGCTGTGAAAAAGCCGAAAGGCAAGTGTTTCAAGTGCAAAGGGTCAGGACATTGGAAGACTGACTGTCCACTTCTCAAACAAAAGAACAAAGAAGGTATATCTCATTTACTAGTTGTTGAAACATGTTTAGCGGTGCTATCTACCGGCACCTGGTATGTAGATACAGGAGCCACTAATCATGTCTGCAATACATTGCAGGGGTTCCAGGAAACCAGACGGCTCAGTGATGGAGAGATATGCTTGTTTATGGGTGACGCTACAAGAGTAGCGGTCGTTACAATAGGAGATGTTATTTTATCTTTTGGTAGAAATAAGTCTTTGACATTGACAGATTGTCTTTATGCACCTTCACTTAGAAGGAATTTAATTTCTGTTTCTATGCTAGTTAAGGATGGATATTCAGTTTATTTTAATGACAATATTGTTATTAGAAAAAATAAGCATTTTATCTGTTCTGGTGCATTGGTTGATAATCTATGTCATTAATCCTATTTCGCCCACAATGCAACTTATGGAAATGAATAATATGTCTTCTAACATAAATAAGAGAAAAGAACCTTCTTGTATGAACCAAACATATCTTTGGCACTTGCGATTGGGGCATGTTAACCTAAGAAGGATTCAAAGACTGGTTAAAGATGGACCTTTGAGTTCATTGGAAGTGGAGGCACTACTAGTCTGTGAATCTTGCTTGGAAGGTAAAATGACCAAAAGGCCTTTCAAGGCAAAGGGGTATAGGGCCAAAGATGTGTTGGAATTGGTTCATTCTGATTTGTGTGGGCCCATGACTGTCCAGGCTAGAGGTGGCTTTGAATATTTTGTCACATTTACTGACGATTATTCAAGGTATGGATATATTTATTTGATGCGCCGTAAGTCTGAGTGCTTTGAGAAATTCAAAGAGTACAAGGCAGAAACGGAGAAGCGTCATGGAAAATGTATCAAGTCATTACGTTCAGATCGTGGTGGCGAGTATCTCTTTGGGGAGTTTAGGGACTATTTGTCAGAGGCTGGGATTACATCCCAATTATCAGCACCTGGAACACCCCAACAGAATGGTGTAGCAGAAAGAAGGAATAGGACTCTTATGGAGATGGTTAGATCAATGATGAGTTATTCAGATTTACCAGATTCGTTTTGGGGATATGCCTTAGAAACTGCAGCTTATATTCTGAACTTGGTTCCTTCTAAGTCAGTACCAATTACTCCCACAGAACTGTGGACTGGGCGTAAGCCTAGTCTGAATCATGTTCAGATTTGGGGTAGTCCAGCACACGTGCTGAATGGGAAAGCTGATAAGTTGGAATCTCGTACAGAAGTACGCTTGTTTGTAGGCTATCCAAGAGGAACGAAAGGAGGTTTATTTTATAGTCCTAAGGATCAGAAGGTCATTGTTAGCACCAAAGCTCGATTCTTAGAGGAAGACTATGTGATGAACCATAAACCCATAAGTAGAGCTGTTCTAGAAGAACTGAGAGGTGAGACACCAAATACTTCAGTACCAACAGTACAGCAGGAAGTACCACCAGTAACTGCACAACGTGTCACAAATGTTGCACCACAACCGATAGTGCCTCGTCGTAGTGGGAGGGTTGTGATACAACCTGATTGATATATGTTCTTGGGAGAGTCGTTAGACTTTGTCCCTGAGGAACAAGATTATGATCCCTGTACCTACAATGAAGCACTCCAAGATAAAGATGCAGAGTCTTGGCAAAAAGCAATGATATCTGAAATAGAATCTATGGATTCTAATCAAGTCTGGGAGCTTGTAGAACCACCTATTGGTGTAAAAGCCATTGGATGCAAGTGGGTCTATAAGAGAAAAAGAGGATCAGACGGTAAGGTTGAAACCTTTAAAGCTCGGCTTGTTGCAAAAGGTTTTACCCAAAGAGAGGGTATTGATTATGAGGAAACATTTTCGCCAGTAGCCATGCTTAAGTCTATCCGGATTCTTTTATCTATTGCAGCTCATCTTGATTATGAGATTTGGCAAATGGATGTCAAGACAACTTTTCTTAATGGAAGTCTTGAGGAAGACATCTATATGAAGCAACCAGACGGGTTCATTGAAAAGGGCCAAGAGCATCTCATTTGTAAGCTCAAGAAGTCCATTTATGGACTTAAGCAAGCTTCCAGATCTTGGAACATATGTTTTGATCAGGTTATAAAATCCTATGGATTTGATCAATGTCAAGATGAATCGTGTGTATACAAAAAGTGTGACGGAAACGGAGTGGTATTCCTAGTACTTTACGTGGATGACATCTTGCTCATTGGAAACAATGTGAAGGTATTATCTAACGTAAGGGTATGGTTATCCAAACAGTTTGATATGAAGGACTTGGGAGAAGTAGGTCACATCCTTGGGATCAAAGTTCTGCGAGATCGCAAGAAAAGGATGTTGGGCTTGTCCCAAGCTTCATATATCGATACTATACTAACTCATTTTAGCATGCAAAATTCTAAGAAAGGTTTCTTACCTTTTAGGCATGGAATTGCTCTATCAAAGGAGCAGTGTCCGAGGACACCTAAAGAGATAGAGAACATGAAAGCAGTTCCTTATGCTTCAGCAGTAGAAAGCTTAATGTATGCAATGCTATGTACGAGACCAGATATCTGCTTTGCCGTTGGCATGGTTAGCAGATATCAGTCTAACCCAGGACAAGAGCACTGGACTGCCGTAAAGCATATTTTGAAGTACCTGAAAAGGACTAAAGATTACATGCTAGTTTACCAGGCAGATAGTTTAGTTGCCTTGGGGTATATAGACTCAGATTTTCAGTCAGATAGGGATTCCAGGAAATCAACCTCAGGTTATGTATTTACTTTGGGAGGTGGAGCCACTATATGGAGGAGTATCAAGCAAAAATGTATTGCTGATTCTACCATGGAAGCCGAGTATGTGGCAGCCTCTGAGGCAGCCAAAGAAGCGGTTTGGCTCAGAAACTTCCTATTGGACTTGGATGTGGTACCTAATTTGCCTAAGACTATTACACTTTATTGTGATAATAGTGGTGCAGTTGCAAATTCGAAGGAACCACGAGCCCATAAGGCAAGTAAACACATTGAGCGCAAGTACCACCTGATACGAGATTTCGTAAAGAAAGAAAAAGTTGTTGTGATCAAGATAGCATCAGCAGACAACCTAGCTGATCCCTTCACTAAGAGCTTACCAGCTAAGGCTTTTGATAGTCATGTTGAGGGAATGGGAGTCAGATGCGTAGCAGCATGGCTTTAAGTATAAGTGGGAGATTTGTAACAGTATACTGAAAAGCAATGCTTTGAGTATAAGTGGGAGATTGTTAGGGTTATATACTGAAAGCATCACTTTTGTATTAACTTTATTTCCTTATTTTTTTGAATGAGAATCATATGGGCATATGTTTGCATATTGTGTTTTTTATAATATTAATGCAAGTGTCTGATATTCTATAAGGTTGATAATATGGTGTGAGGTGACACACAGAAGATCATATTATCAGTTCCCTATGGAATATATAAATATTTCATAACCTAGACGGACTTAGACAATCCATTGGAAAGGTTGTAGTGTAATTTGGTATTAGTCTGTCTTGACTATAGGTTTACACTAGTGCACTTTGTGTGTATTGAACAGGACCACTTGAGGTTGTTCTCTTTGTACTGACTACAAAAGAGAACAAACACCTCTGTTATTATGGATGCTTATGCTCTTAATCCAGATATAATAACAGACATGTATATGCAGTGTGCATTACTTTGACTCATAAATGAGTGAGATTCATTATGGATCAACAACCTCTATGAATTGGGTAATTGCATTGTATGTATGATGGGCTGTTGATTGTAAAAGGAATCCATGTCCCGATACGTCGGGTTGATGATGTCCCCTTAAGGAGCTCATAAGGATTGTCATGTAACCCTGTAGGTGGATTACATCCGACATGACAAATAAAGTTGAGTGGTACTACTTAAGGATAAAAGATGTTGATCAATATAGTTGTCAGTAACTTAATTTGATCGACGGACATTCGATATCTTAACATGGGGAGTTGAACGAGCATATAATAAAAGGAGCCCATAAATATAATTTGGGATTAGGAAGGTAGTGCAACAATAGCTCCTTAGTGGACCGAGCTATTGTTAATGGGCCTGGGTTGTGTGTTCGGGCTGAACACAGGATACCCAGATTCGTTAGGAGACCTAACCCTAATTTCTCCTCATGGTCCCTGTCGTAGCCTTATATATATCCTCTATTTCTCTGGCCGTCATTGACAATCTGAAATATAAAATTTTTTCTCAAAACTCGTGATTCACGTAAGGAGAGAAAGAGAGATCTGCCAAGGAGAAGAAAGGTTGGGAGATCGTCGCCCACACGACGATCAACCCGAGGAAGGAATACGTGCAGAAGATCTTGGGGTCGCTGTCGTCTTCTTCTCACCGCAGGTATAATTTGTGAACCCTAGATTCCGCTATATAGGGTTAGATCACATTTTTAATCTGTTTATATTTAACGATCGATACGCACACCAATCCGTAGTCCTGGGAATCATCTCAGTTCCATCAACTAATGCATACTTGTTCGGATTCTATGCATCCCATACTATATAGGTCCGAGGGCAAGTACTTACGTACTCCACAATAAAGGGTTCGATCCCTCGCCATGACAAACTACCCAGTAATAAAACAAAGTTGAGACATTCCATGAGTATGGATCCCAGTCGCGGAGAACCGCCGCAACAAATCCCCCGCCTGACGGTTATACAGACTACTCGTCGTGCGAACCTCCTGCAAGTGCCCCTCTAGTCCCGGTACACGTATATACTTTGGAGTACGGCAGACTATCTGCCCGACTACGCATAATCCCAGATTTAAAATAAAAGCTCATTTCCCACGAGGCAACCACAGTCCCGAAGTACATTTCCTGACTGGGTCTATAGTCCCGGTGAACCGCCGCTGCAAATCCACCACCCGACTATATAGAGTGCCCACTTACGTTTGCCTAGGTTTTACTGCATCTTCTCTTAGTGCCTAGTTCTTAAGTTCAAGACATGAATCAATTATAACCCCTAGAGTTAGCTTTAACCCCCTACGGACTTAATCAAAAAACCGAGATAGTTCCATAGCCATATCTCAAAATATATTAATCATTTAATTTAACTTGCCGGTACCCGAGGCCTCACTACACCTCTAGATCACAACTTTTCATGTACTCGAATTCATGGGTACTCATACCCTCCAATAATCATGTCTTAACTCAATGTATTCTTATCTTCAACTTATTCATAATTTGATCAATGTCTCATCTTAGTATTACTCATGATTTATTCATTCATTCATAATCTTCAGAAGCAATAATTCTTTCCATAAACATATATTCATCACTTTGAGTCTCATTAGCAAATTAAGCTCATATAATATGTCTCAATCCACATCAAGTATTTCTTAAATAAAAATAAGTGTACAATCTCTTCAAAAGAAATCAATTCACATAACCATATTTTACTCTTTTTTTTTGAAAAAGTCATACTCTTATATAAATTAATTTGAAGTCATCAACTCATTTTAATCTCAATTTCTCCTTTTTAATTTCCCAAAATATACATGGAAAATTATGAAACTATTTTTAAGAAATTCCTTATCATATTATAGGAATTCTAGAATTTTTCCCCAAATTTTATTCACATAAAATCCCCTTCAAAATATTAAAATGTCAAAAAAAAAAAGTGGCCAACGGGTTTCGAACCCAGGACCACCTGCCCAACACAGTGA
Source organism: Hemerocallis citrina (assembly GCA_017893485.1). Taxonomy (NCBI): domain Eukaryota; kingdom Viridiplantae; phylum Streptophyta; class Magnoliopsida; order Asparagales; family Asphodelaceae; genus Hemerocallis; species Hemerocallis citrina. Next base: position 982,249 of record CM030367.1, on the reverse strand, counting down.
GCACCCAAATCCACCACCGAGAACCACTAAGTCCAATTGGACTTGGTGCTATAAAGCCAAACTGAAACCCCCAAGTTGTAATACCCTGATTTTTCAATTAATGAAAAATTATTTTATTTTGAACGTAGTGTGCACGTGCAATATTTTGGTTGAATTAAATCTTATAATTATTTTTATTGTGATGTGTATAAATATTTAAATATGTGTTCTCAAGTTATTTTATACAAAAGCCTTTTTCTTTAAATAAATAGAAAGCCTTATTTTAAATTCTTTTTCTTAAAGCCCAAAATGTATTTTATTTTAAAATAACTATTTTGGCCCAAAACTAAAGCCCATGGATTAATCCATTTTTTTTTATCTAACTTGGCATGTAGAAGACAATTTTAATACTATTTTATTTTTGTACAAAATTTAATGTACAATTTTAGGCCTAGTTGCATGCACGTGCACTACACGTACACGTGCAAAATGCATGCTCTTCTTGTGGCCGGTTGTGCTTTCTTTTTGGAGGGAAATGAAAATGTTTAATGGTGATCATGGTGGTGGTTATTTAGATGTGGGTAGTTATTGTAACTCCTACTCTCATCCTAGCCTTCCATCCTACAACCAACCAACTAATCCTAGCCCTCCATTCTAGTTGATTTTTAGTATAAATACCCCCTCCCATGGCTAGTTATTTTGTGCTTAATATTCCTATCCAAATCTATAGTCTAATAGTATTATCTAGTAGTAGTTGTGAGTTAAAAAGATTGAGTTGTGAGGGAGATTGTGCTTGCATTTTTCCAAGGAGGAGAGGCCGGCTATTCAAGGAAGAGACTTTCGGTGTTGGTGCTTTTGGAGAGCGTGTGCGCGCGTCTAGGAGGAGGTGCATCTCGTTGGAAGGACTTTGTTGCTATTGTGTTGTTTTCTCTCCATACAAGGTGGGTAGAATTTTCCTTATTTCTAACATAGGAATATATGCTAGATTTAATTAGCAAAAGGTTGCATGGAAATGATTAATAAGAATGCACATTTAATTGAAAAGATGATCTCTAATTGATTGAATTATTGATATGCGAATTATGTGTGATTGTGTGCAATAAGAATGTGATTATAAAGTGGGTAAAATTCTCCATATTTCTAAAGTAGAAATGCTTGTTAGAATAAATGAATGTTAGTGGGTTTAATTTTCCTTATTTCTAATTAGGAACGATGCTAGTATTATGTTGAGAAATGATGCATGAAAAATATTAATAAGAATACATTTTTAATGGGAAAGTGAGTCTATAAATTGATTGGAATGTTAATGAATAACTTGTATGTGGTTTTATTATTAAAATTGAGTTGTGGGTAAAATTTTCCCCATTTCTAAAGTAGAATTGCATGCTAGTTTAATTAAAATTGAAGCATGAAAATGATTAAGAAGAGCACACTTTAATTGGAAAAGAATGACTTCTTGAATGATTGGGATGTGAATATGCAATTGATATGTGGTTCTACAAATTGTCATGTATGTGAATTGATTGGAAGTATGGATTGATTAATGAAAATCACATTTATTTCTACTAAGAACTATACACAAAGTAGTTTGAGTTTTACCATTTCATGTATTAAGTAGATCCTTTGTGGTGATATGGTATGAATAATTTCAGATATGAATTGTATGTAGATAAATGACTAAATCAGTGGATTAATGTGAAATGTAGTGACAAAAAATGTAGATTACTACAATACGAAGAAACATCAAAAGGAGGACAATAGTAGTGTTAGAATGTATACTCTGAATTAATGGTTTGAAAATATGTTTTTATTATTACTGTTGCCGCTAAATTTGGTGTGGGGGCAAACAGATAGAACTTGTGGATTCTTAGGGAAACTGAATAGCAACCTGTATACCTGTTCCTTGGGGCTTCGATCGTCGCTCCCGCCGTGCACCTGCAAAAAGTGCGAGACACCGGGGTTGTTCCCGGGGACGCACCCTCCGACGCTCAAGTCAGTAATCTAGGAAGACTATGAATGAGCGCAAAAACTGGTGAAGGAATGATTACCTCTTAATGGAGATGGATGGGGGGTATTTATAGGCGTTTCAGGGAACAGATTGGGAATGTAATCCTCGTGATTTGATAGGGAATATTCCCCATAATCAGATGAGGAATGTAATCTGATGAGGTATCTTCCCCGTAATCAGATAAGGAATTTTATCCCCAAATCCCGGTGTAACACCCCCTGCCCCGGGCTCGGACAATTTTATACATTTTATAAGACAAATTAGATACTATGTAGTACAACTGCCCACCACAGGCTGCCTCTCAAAAGGTGGTTAACCGAATTGGTGACTAATGATCATTGGCAATTATTATTTAAATTATAATTTATTACTTGAAACTATCGGTAAGGGACAAATCCCCACACCCTTTTCCTTTCCATACACGTGCACAACCCAAGGGATCTAATCCCCAGTGCCACGTCATACACAAAGAAGCACACAAGCACAGCACTATGCTGTGCTTCATTAAATCCGGTGGGTCCCCCCCACCACTTTTCTTTCAAATCCGGTTTTCAAACAAACCATCCCATTTCAAATCAAATCCATTTATTTTATAAATCCCTCCTATAGAAATCTCTATAGGACCAAGCTCAAATTCTTTTTTATATATTTCAAACTATATACATTTCAGAAATACGGGGTATTACATACACCCCCCCTTCAGAAATCAGCGTCCTCGCTGATGAGCACGGGGCATGCACAATCTAGTGCAGGATCTACTTTCTAGCCGATGTAGAGCATTTCTGTGAGCGTCACTCTCGTCTTTGGAATTCTGGAGACCGACCCCATTGGAATTCTGGAGACCGACCCCACTCTGGGATCATTCTGTGGATCTCTGTCCATCTGTCTCACTCCGCCGGGATCATTCTGTGGATCTCTGTCCATCTGTCTCACTCCGCCGATCATCCTGGAGTCCATAACTCACTGCTCTCACACCC